>BLKR01014914.1:0-161486 GCA_011170035.1 Teleogryllus occipitalis | reverse complement strand
GGAGTGCAGAAAGATTGTGTTTCCCTTTTATTAGTAAATGGCGAGTAAAATTTGTTCTGTCTAAGGATCTAAGGTCTGCAATTTTAATTCGTGTGTTACTAGCAAGGTATATGATTTCCTTGTTTGTTTGGTGGATTTTAGTGTTGTATTCTGTGGTGTCATGTCTCAGCTCAATGAGTAGCATTGCGCATAAACTAGATTTCCCAATATGTGGGAGGAGCGCTACTTCTTTAATCCTTTATCAGAAGCCCGAAGTCTACAGGACTGTAGGCTTCATGATCAGAAGAGATAATGTATAGAAATGTAATGCAATGTAATGTTTGCAGCATTTGCAGCCTTCCCCATTTCGAAAACCACGAGCCGCGACTGCTCAAGAGATTACTTAATTTTATCAATTTGACTTGCCTTCCTATTGTATTATTGTGAAAATAAACACATAAAACCTGCTCTGATGTTCTTGGTATTTTTGAAAATCGTGAAATTGTGAAAAACGATTAAGTTCTATATTTCCAATTAATTATCATTTATTTACAACAAATTATTGAATTGTATGTCAATATTTTCTTCACAACCTTCAATTCTTTTTACCCACCTGGTTGCAAATATATAATTAACCCTCAAGCATGTCCACCTATGTATAGAGAGCGCCAAGCTGAGATAAAATCATTTTAAAAGAAACTTACTCGAACTATTTGACACTAAATAACTAAAAAAAAAGGAGAAAATTATTTTTTTAATATCAAGTACCTAACAAAAATTTCTGAGTATGACCCACAGAAATCCCATCTGTATCAAGCAAGTTGTGGGGACGAAATTGATGACAGAGTCATTCTCTATAAAACTAAAAACAGAACACATTACTAGGACAGAAGATTTTGATTTCATTGTGAAAAACACTTGACTTTTTGAAAAAAATTGCAATTTTTTTCAATTTTAGGGCTAAGGAATCAGGTATTAATGTTATCTGATCAAACTGAAACAATGAATTTCATTTTTATACCAATTGGCAACTTTTTAAGGGTTTCCATCAAAGAAATTTTGGAAGTCTATTTTTTGCAACCACCCTAATTAACACTTTATGAATGTACCCATTCTCACAAGAAAATAAAAGGTGTTATTTAATCCTGACAGTAACTTAAACAGAAAGCAAATATTTATATGAAAGTTACATATCATCATGTACAATGTGCAATGTTTTACAGGGTGATTGAATTGTATTACTTACGGTGATGGGAAATAGCTGAATCCCCACCCCAAATTACAAATATACAATATGTCAGTTCAGAGCGAGAATCTTTCAAACCAATTATACGTTCTAAATATTTCTTGACCAATTTGTTAGTACCTTTATCTTATAGTATCTTTAATATAAGCACTACTTATTTTTGTTGTTAGAAAAGTCATGAGAAAAACAAATTTAGAGAAAGATATTTTTATTTCACATTTACAGCAAAAATGTCAACATGAATAATATATACAATTTCAAATTTGACATACTTTCATTGAATGTTTTCTAATGAATTATAATGAAGAGGAGTCATAAAATAACGATAATGAACACCATAATTTTCATCAAATATTTACAGGATCATGAAGAACATTCCTATGCACTTATAAAAATTATTATTAAAATAAAATGATTGTGCAGACTCCATTAAATTCTATGAATGCCTTTGAGACACAAATTCAAATGCAGACAATTCAGATATCATAGCAGAAACAGTAATGATTCTATTATTGTCACAAATATTGACAAATACATAGAGTACACTTGAAATTAAGGGAAAGAAACATTATGCAGGAATTCTGCTTTAAGTTTGCAATCTTGTTGCACATTTATTCTTTTGGCACAGCCCATAAATTAATTAACACAAAAGTACAATGAATGGAGGGGTTGCTTTGACAAATGATCATGTTAACTTTTCCAACTCTTCAGCAATCAACTCTTTACCTAGATGCATAGCACTTATGCTCTTCACTGTAAATACCTGTACACACAAAAGTGTATACTGGCTGCTCAAGAACACAAGGTCATAATATTTACATGCCCAATCATACACCTATAAACACACATACGAACACTCGTCAGGAATAATGCATCGTATGCAAGATCTATCTGATCCATATTTGCATATATTCATTCATACAAGCATATACACACTCTTTCTTTTCCAAGAGGACATATACTTAGCACACATTCCTTTCATGTGCATACACATGTATGGACTCATTCAATTTACTAGGGTCTCATCAAAAGAAAAGCCAAACATTTTTCACATGCTGTAAAATGGCATATTGTCTGGCTTAAGAATTTATCCTGATGATCTTTTATTCTTTGTAATTGCAATATAAAAATTTTTGGCATTTATCTTATATTTCATCTACTTGTAAAAAAAAATTCCACTGTTACTGTATTCATAAAGTAGATCACAAACAGTGGAGAGGTTTGTATTTGTCATCATAGACACACCACATGTCCATGACCATAAAAATTGACTATTACGTTCTAAATAGTCTTTTTAATTATGTAAGTATATTTATTATTAATTTTATTATTATTAAAAATGTCTTCTGGAGCTGTAGGTAATGTATATGTAGATATATAATGACATGTTATCTGTTTTTTCAATAGAAATATTTAAAATCAATTTGAGTGGCGTAGGACCTTGTGACACTTGGAATCTGCTTCATGTACAACTTGCTGTTTCTTATACACAGATTCTAAACACACTGTGTATTCAACAATGAATGACACTAACTTTTGTTTGTCAAAGTTTCCTTTTCAAAGTACCATGTTCCCTACCTGCTTTAATATACCATATGACTCCTGTATTTTTGTTTTGAGCACAGAAAAACGACAGCTGTAGGAAATTATCATTGTCACAAACATCAAATTTTCTGTCCAGGCTATGGACTGACCTTAATGTACTTTCTTTCTCAACCCCTTACATAATTTACCATGACAAAGGGTGAAATAGAAAGGCTACATTAGCAACTGCATACAACAATAAAGACAACTGCTGTTAAAACAACAAATACAATAAAACAGCACATCACATGATATTGTAATGCATGCAACAAGTAAACACTGTTAATTATATAGCGCTTATTCCACAGGTAGTGATACAGAATACAACTTACATTTATGGTTGGACATGAATGACACAACTAAAGTATGACAAATACAACTAAAAGTTTTAATAATTAAAGAAATATTCAATGGCTCTTCTTCAAACTCTTGAATTGCATATTTCAAGCAGTGCTGATATAAAAGGAGAGAAAATATGAAAAAAAAATTTAGAGCTGAATGTGCGAATAATATAACATAAACTTAATCCTTGAGATCAAGAATTGACCACTCAAATGACAAAAATACAATTAAAGAAGATAATTTTGTTTTAGTTGCAAATTGGTCATCTTAGGACCATGTGAACATGCCATTGTACCCACCAAGGCCCAGTCATAATTTCCCGAGGGTAAATGCACATGATGTTTAAAGAACATAACACTATTATCTATAGTTTTATTTCAGGTCTTTCCGAAAGTGTTAAAAAAATTAATGAACTTATCAGAGAAAAACCACACACACATTAAAAGTTTGTAATATTACATCATGCATGGATTGGTAACCAGAAACTGATTTCTGATTCTACTGTATTCTGAGAATACAAGAAATTAAATCTGAGGATACTGAAATACATTACATAAATTTTATAGATGACATTTAACACTTTTTAATTTGTGTTTCATTTTTGCAAGTGCCAATACTCACTCACAGTTACACATACACACACATAGTCTACTATTGTTGCAAAAGCCAAGATCAATAGCAAAAAAATATCAATGGCATCTGAAACTTATTTCAGTGTTGCAGAAAAGTATTGTATAAAATATTGTCTCCAATCATGTTTCGCTTAATTGATGTGTGCTTTCTACCCCTTATGATCCTTGTGCTAAGTAGTACATTTAGAAATGTTAATTCAACATCATTTAAGCACACCAGCAACTTTGGAAATTTTAATTGAAAAATTTCATTTTTAGCATTAAAAAAATTGCTAATACAATTGTTAGATTCCATTTTAACTGTAGTTGACTGTTTCTATGAAAACTGGTCTATCTTACTTATTTTCTTAAAGCTGGCATCTAAAAGATGCCAAAGTCAAATTTCATGTTAATGAAATGTAAGCTGTTCCAGTGAATTGAAAAGTTTCCAAAAATGGAATTATAATTTGTGATTGTAAATAATGATAAATATTTGAAATTGTTGCATTAATTTCAACATGATTTATAATGTTGATTAAAAGTTTTCTAATAAATGCCTAATCAGTCAATGATTCTTCAGTTTAATGTGTTGATCAGTTGAATGTCCTCAAAAAACTGAGCAACATATTCAAATTCTGTGGTATTAATATGAAATAGTTTAGCTTACTGGTGATTTGGAAATACATAAAACACATTAAAGAAAAAAGACTACTTAAACCAATTAATTATCACTCATGTAAATAATCATTTAATTTTAAATAAGCTAAATAATCAGTTAGCTAAAACAATGTTCATCAATAGACTTCACTAGATTGTAAATTTACATTTTATAGTTCATTCTTCCTGCACTTTACTTCACAACTAAGAATTTAATTTAGAGAATTTGTCTTCAAAATTTTCTTGATGAAGAGAGTTTTCTATCTACAGAAAAGAATATGTGGGTAGAAAGCTCATATTCAGAATTTCTCCAATGTATTTTCTTTTCTCAGATCATTGCAATGTTATGTAATGCAATGACACACAAAATCAATCCCTGAATATTTTTAAAATGAATGTTATCAATATTAATGAAACAGTTCAATATTCATCTCAAATGAATGTAAATGGTGGGGTTAAGTCTGCCATGACACTGAATGACCTAGGAATTCAGACTTGTGAATCCACATTGACATTAATGATCAAGTCGGTAGTCAAAGAACTATTAACTATTTTTTTTAAATTTCTCTTGCTTCCTGATGGGCAAAAGGCCTATTCTCAGATTCCACAACATTGTGATCAGAATTTAAATACAGGATTTAAGTTTTACTAACCAACACTGAAATATTTCATCTGTATACCATTTAATAATAGCAAACCTCAGAAACAAGTTCTGCTTGCCATGTGCTTGGCTCTGTGTAAATACCAGGTTTGTTCATTCAACATTGATATTATCCCAAAGGAGCTAATATCAAATTTTTTATGCATTTACATTATTTAAGACAATATGTAGTATAATTGTGTTATACCAGTAACATCACATAACACATCTTCAACATTTCCATGTAACATTCATCTATAGAATAAGTTTTATCATAGAACCTGGTACATTCATTAACACATATAAACACAAAGCCCATAAAACACAATATTTTTTTTCTGCTGCCAACATGAATTCAGATGTATCTATGTAGGTCTACGAATAATAATATGCTTTGTTATCATATGCAATCATATTAAGAACTCTGATGTCACACTCACCAATGTTTTGATAAGCAGTGATTCAAAATTAATTGATATCATATTACTTAAGTAAGTCTTATTGTATATACAAGAAACATTTGCCATTTCTGTATGCATGTGTTTGTGTGAGTGTTGGTATTGTAACATTTCTAAATTGCTAGCATTTCAATGGTTTTTGCTAACAACATTGGCGGTCCAGTTAAAAGTTGTTTGTCTCATAAATGCAGGGCAGATGTTCACCTATGTAGCTGCATCCATCTTCATGCCATAGATTTCTTTCAACCCTTACAGTTGGTCAGAATCTTGTGGCTGTGACACGTGGAGTTTGAGTCACAGTTGCATGTCCAGCTAAGTCAGGTTGACCAACCAACAGCCCAACCTACAGGCACAATATTCACAAAAATTAATCCACCCCTGACATTCCAAAAAGTAAATGAAGTAGGTGCCTAAATTATTTAATGAAAAAGAAAGAACAAACAGGCAATGAAAAATGGTGTGGAGACAAAAGAGCATGTGGATTGAAAACCGGTTACAGAAATGTTTATAAAGCAGTTTATTATGAAGATAGATTACTCTTATTTTACTGCTTATAATCAAGGTATTCAAATTATTCAATTATGTAAAAGAATATGTTTCAAAATAATCTGATATGGGGTTTTTCCATAAATTACATAATGCTTAAGAGAGGGGGGTGGAGGCAGTGTTACGCTGTGTTATGTAGGGGTCATGGAGGGTTGGTTCAGTGTTATATAATACTGATGTTTATTTATGTTTTTTAATGTTAGCTGAAATAATTCGTTTTGTTCACTCTTATATTAAAACAATAAAATATTAACAAATGAAATTTCAAAATTTAATATGAATTGGCAATGAAACAAATAAGAATTTCAATGAAAAAAAAATTATATTTACTGATTCCTTTATGTTTTGAATAACATTAGCAAAATCAAAACAAGAGAATTATTATACAATTTTCAAGAAATATATTTCAATGAATCTGAAAGTTAAGATTAGATTTTTTCATCAATGATTCACTGATTGAATATGTAACATTATGACAAAAATATTCAAAACTACTCTAATTCTAGATTCCAATTAAATCAATCCAGAAGACTCTTGCCCATGCAATATCCATGATGGCAGATGCTAGGGCTTATTTATTTATTTATTTATTTACGCTAAAAACAGTTAAAAACTGCGATGACGGCATGGGGAAAAGTGAATTGTGCACATTTTCAAAATTCTGTGATCCCTACACTAAATCATATACTACTTAAGTTTTGAATTTTGAAAGGGAGAAAAACAACAAAAAAACTCCATGTAATAAAATCGATTTTCAAGGATAAATAAGCAATAAATTTTGAATTTTGAAAGGGAGAAAAAAAACAAAAAAACTCCCATGTAATAAAATCTATTTTCAAGGATAAATAAGCAATAAATTTTGGCTCTTATTACTTCCTGCCGCGACAACATGGAAACGATAATTTGAATAATTGTATTTCCCACTGAATTCTAGAAGACGTGCACAGAAAATGAAGTTACATTTATGTCCAGAAGCAAAACAAGGGGCCATCTCAGCATTTGCTCAATGGATCAGGGAAACTGGACGAAAAACCTGATCGAGATGGGGGTCATTGACCCGGAAGCTGTGTTACAATAGTTGTTACAGGTTGTTTATACTCATTTATACGGTCCAAATGGTAATTAATGCATTATGTATCATTGTTAAAATTAATGTTACTTTTCTTGTGATGCTCAGTATAGTCTCTAATTGTATAGAAACAGTTATGCAGCAGAAACGATTTCACTTGTGATTTAAACTTTTCTATTGAATTTAATCGTTTAATGTCATCTGGCAAAGTGTTGTAAAATAATGTACATGTATTGTATGTGAATTTTTTGTAATGAGCTGTTGATACTGTCACCTGATGAATATGATTTCTACGTCGAGTGTTATAGTAATAGACTTCGGCATTTTCTGAAAAAATATTCCCGCCCTTGAGCAAGTCATTTTTTACAAAAACCACTGATTCGTAAATAAAAAGACACGGTAATGGTAGAATTCCTAGATTAATGAAGAGAGGCTTACATGAATCACGTGGGTGGGATTTGGTTATTATTCGTACAATTCGTTTTTGTAATCTAAAAGTCTGGGAGCTATAAGATGTATTTCCCCAGAATATTATGCCATATCTCAGGCGGGAATGAACATTCGCGAAGTATACACAACGAGCAGTAGGAAGGCGGACTGAATTTGCAAGAATTCTGAACGCGTAGCATAATGAACTTAATTTTGTGTTCAATTCATTTAAATGGACGTTCCATTTAAGGTTTGACTGAATTGAGAGACCTAAAAATTTTGTTGCATTAACATGAGTCAATGGTACACTGTTCATTTTCAATGGAGCACAGAATTGTTTATTTGAAATGGAAAACTGCATTAAAACCGTTTTCTTTTCGTTTACTATTAATTTGTTATTTGGATTTGTCATTTGTTATTTGTTATTTGTTATTTCGGCTTGTCAGAAATTTTCTTGTCAAGTCTTGGCTCACAAATTCTCCCCAATCTTATTGCCAGGGGCCATCAGCATCACTAACTAATTCTGACTTAAATTATCATAAAATATATATATATATATATATATATATATATATATATATATATATATATATATATATACAAAATATATTTACTGTAAAATAATTTATTTTTAATAATTATAGGCCTAAATGGGAAGAGGGGTGTTATATAGGGGTAATTATTTGGGGGGGGGGGGATTCAAGCATGCTTATGTTACAGAGGGTACAGAGGGTTGCCTGTGCCAGTAATTGAACTTCTTAACCAAGTACTGAGAAGTCACGGAAGTTCAGTAGTTGGAGTCATCCCGAGTTCCCAGTTCAGTGACTGACTGGAAACCCCATATACTAACAGTGCTGAGCCCCTGGCTAATAGGGGTAAAAGGCTGTGACTTGACTTGACTGACTGAACTTTACATAAGACTGACTGTGAGTTCAAGGAGAATTACTCCTTGCATCCAATGCCACAAGGGATTGGAGACACTGTAACGTAAGCTCTGAGAGTGACAGGAAGTATTCAAAAAATCCCCAATTTGTGTTCTGTATTTTATGGATGTCCCCATATGAGAAATATAAATTTGACACCTGAAGGAATTGTTTTGGATAATGTTCATCTCTTTCTCCTAAATTTTAATGAAACTAAGAAAGCAGATCAATTTAACTTGTTTGATGATAAAAACCTTGAAATGAACACTTAAATTAGCTTTGTGAAATCATAGGCATCACCCGGACAGTCCAGCTCATTTTAATTGGCATTATTAAATTGCCTCATCTACATAACATTGAAATATTTTCGTAATTTTCAACAATTGAAATGCAGCACATGCTCATTCGTAGTTTTAACACCATATTTTTCAGGTAATATGTTTTAACATTTTTGGTGGTATTCACCAAATGTTGGATTTTCACGAAAAGTTGTGAACAAGTGGTTTCTTTTTCAATATTGATTAAATTTGGAGATACTAAAAAAGTAAGTTATGTCTGTTGGCAATATTCATTTAATTATTGAAGAAATGTTGAAATATTTGCTGTTTTGCAATTACTACTTATTTTAACAAATTGGCTGTAGCATTATCTGTAGTAATTGAGAAAATACTCATTACGCTTGACATTTGCTTTAAAATATGTGTTTCTATATCATCTTACAATTTGTTCATATCAAAAAGTATATTTTTTAAAACTTGATTTTTCATTATTTACCTTTATTACAAGTATTTCTGAACAGGAGAAAATTCTGAGTGATATTTCTGTTTCCACAGAAGAAATTAAAACGAGCGTAATAAAAATACTAAATTCCAAACCACTAAATTATCTACAAGATTTCACATTTGAAACATATGTTGAGAGATCCCTAGTATCCATTTACATTTTACTAATAATATTCAACATTCTCATCATGCATACCTGTAAATATGGAAGAAAGTATGAAAGTCAGTCATTATCTAAAATGCAACACATAGCAGCAATTCTTTATTATTGTACACTACTTCAAATTTCTGAGACTGCAAATATAGCAACCTTACAAGGCAAATGTTTCAAGATGCCACCAATGTCAATGTCAAAATGCTTGTGGAAAGATTTTTCTTGTATTTGATAAATTGTTAGTAAATATAACACTGACACACATTATACTTTAATATTTAAATACACAAAAATTAATTAATAATTGAAAATTAAAAGTTGAAACAAACTCAATTGAATAAATTAAAGCTAGTACTATGATTCATTCATTATGTAGTACAGAAATGCACAATCGGTACTAGATTGTGATATACATAAATAAAAAATGAATAGCATTGACAAAAAATAATCTTTTTGGGATGATTTGAAAAATCCCATGGAAAAATTTAGCATGGAAAATTTTTTAGTGATAATTACTTATTGGCTGTATTTTACATATTTTCAGAATTATTATTCAAACAAATTTATTTAATTATTTTTCATTTCAATCTGCACTAACATCATTCTTAAATTTACCAATACTTCAACAAACACTATGTGTAGACCCTCTGTGAAATAAATCAACTTTGCCATCTTGGAACATTAACTTGCAAGATGTCACATTGCCTACATGTACACGCAAAAACATTAAGCCACAGTTAAATTAAGCCACATTAAATGTTCACAGTTCCACAGACATCACATGAAAAAAAAAAATAGGTATCTATTAAATAAAGTAAATTTATGCATAAACATATAGTACAGTAAATCAGATATTAGTTCAGAGGATCAAAGTTGAAGCAAGGATAACACAAGCAGAAACACATTTCTGGGAAAAAACTAGTCACTGCACTTAAAGATGCATCTAGCACTACATCAACGAGATAACATTTCTTCCACTCAGTTTTAAATTCTACAAAAGAACTATTTACTGATGCACACAAAATCACATTTGAGTTAACCCATTATATTTTAAAGGAAATGAAGATTAAATACTAAAGCCTTTTTGTAACATATTTCACATTGACAAAAAAAAAAAAAATTAAAAAATCACAAATGTTCTCTATAACTATTGAATATTATTTCAACATCTTTCATTTCATGGGCACCAAGAGGGTAGGTTTCTTAAATATTCATCGTACTTAAAATTTAATAACTACACGTATATTTCTGATATACATATCTAATATTTCATACACGATATACAAAACTGAAAAAAATTACAATTTTGTTGTTTTTTCACCTAAGTTACAATGTTCAAATACAGTTTTTAAAATGCTTTTTTTAGAAACCCCCAAAATGGTGTTCATGTTTTGCTTCAAAATGCTTTTGCAAAAGGCAAACACTTTATCAGTTATGGGTCACACTACATGCTAAGCATTGTCACTCACTGATGCTGAAGTTCACTCACCAAACCATCATGCATCCAACTTTTTAATCTTTAACAACAATTTCAAGCTAAATATATGCATTTATTGTAAAGGAACATTTTGTTGAGTGGTAGTATTTCCTCAAGTACATATGAGTTTGGAGATTTCCAAAACATATACACAACCCAGAATAGGACACTTTACTTAATTTTAATGACATTATTATTTTATTTCAATTAGATCATAAATTAACAAATATAATATTAGGTCCTTTATAATAATAGAATAGAAATGATAATTAACGATAATAAGTGTCATTATTAAAATAAAGAGGAATACTATTGTGATGGTGAGTGTAGTCTCTAATTAGGTCAAAACAGTAATGCTGAAGAAAAGATTTGATACCTGATGCCATAGGGAACCAGAAAATTATGAAAAAAAATTAGGAAATAACATGTAACATTGAGGATACAAAATAAGATTATTAAAACAAAATAGGCAATAAGGATAGACCTCATATGATAGAAGTTCAAACATATGAGAAGAATATCATCTACATTACATAATTCTGGTACTGAGAGAAAATTATGAAAGAACCTACGAAGCGGTAAAAGAGCTCTTTTCATTCTTTTATTAATTCATAATTTTGGAAAAAATAATAAATGACATGTATAAAAGTTTTTACTTTCATGGTGAAAAATATCAGTATTTGCATGAAAACAATTTTCAGCAGCTCAGTCATGCTTGAGAACAATGTCTTTCTTTTATTTAGTTCATAAAAATTTTATGATATTACGCAGAATAATTCAGTAGCAGAAATGTCTCATGGTTCAATGATTTTTCACACATGTGGATGATTTGGCAAGAAAATAAATTGTTCTCTAACTCAATGATTGCAAGTGCAGTAGCTCACTGCGCATGTTATTTATTGAGATATTTTGACAGGTTAAGAACAAGCCCAGCGAGTCAAAAAGTAATATCTTTCAATAAAGATTTCAGTTAGATGTTACATATGCAAGCAAAGTCTTTACCTGGTGTCCTGTATTCCAAATACCAAAGATTTGTAATTTCTTTACATTGTAATTTGATACAGAAATGTATACAAATATTAATGAATTAGCATTTTCTAAGTATTAGATGAATTGGAAAATGGAAAGCTTCAATCTGATATTCATGGTGGTAATATTTAATTTTTTAACAGATGTCTTCCTCTGATTGCTGTGATGTCTACCAAAGGCTACCTTATTAATAGATTTAATTTTATTTCCTTAATCTAATTGTTTTATTAGAATTTTTAAAATGTGGTTCAATAGCAGCTTTTACTGCTATTTGTATCTTTTTGGCGTTTTGTATCTACCTATGAGTTAAAATACTATACAGAAAGCATTTACTATACCAGAAACAAGATAATTAGTACAGAACAAAATAAGTGAATGATCATGATATAATAAGTAATAACTAAATATAAATATAAAAGTCATAGTTCAGAGAAATTGTGTGAAAATTAATTTTTAATTTAGAACAAGACCTTGTTCTCTCTATCATATATAAATTTCATTTTATAGAATTTCTTTATATTTCTTTTCCAAACACTGAATTTAATTCATCTATTCTATGAATTTAATTTTAAAATATTCTTATTTAAAATAGTATGAGAAATTATAAGTCTACATGTAATGTCTAAATATGTATATACAGGCTTGATTTCTGGTGGAATACGATGGAACGGTGTACCTCAGGAATAATTATTAAATTATAAATATATAACTATTTCTATAAAATTAATAGTTAATTTGGGGCGCGTTCCAGAAATATATACACGTAACATTTATCAGAAATGTTACATGTATATATTACATGGTAATACATTACATATGAACAACATGTTAGTGAGTAGTATATGTATAAGTATATGTATATATATCCAGGATGTATGCGTGTGTATGTGTGTATATATATACTGTGAAATATATCACATGTGATATATTTCACAGTATGAAATCTAATGAAATACATTGAAAAATATTTCATATATCACATTAATATATCAGTGTTCTGAGTAATACTATGTTTGCAAAAAATAGTTAGTTACAATTTGACTAAAATACTTTCAATATTATTAATTAGAATAGTAAGTTTTTAACCTAATGAGAGCTTATATGCAGTTCAGTCATTAAAAGCAGAATAGATTAGCACACAACTTATTACCGCACAATGCAAATAGACATGCAAACAGTACCTGCGTGCTGGATCTGACTACTGGAGGATGGGGACATGGAGTTATACCGTGCTTTCCCGCTGGGCTGGGGCTGGAAGCAGTGGGGTCTCGGCACAAGCTGGCAATTCATCATCCGGTGGGCAAGGACCCAGAGGACCCAAAGTGCTCATTGGAGGGTGTGGACCTGGAGGTCCAGGAGGAGACAGCAGGCGCAGTGTTGGTTGATGAGGATGAGGAGTATATGCCGCTGCCAGATGGTGGTGATGCAAGAGAGGCAAAGAAGCAGAGGCTGTATTTCCATCTTGAGGTTGCTGTTGCTGTAAAGGGCAAAGGCAGTTTAACATTTATTTTAATTTAAGAAGAATCATATCAGAAAACTGCAAGTAAAGCCCTTTATTCACAGATTATTGAGTTGATGAACTACAAGATTATTAAAATTATTTTAGGTATGCTTTCTTTCACATTTTTTCTGAATCATTGTTTTAAGGGTACTGGAATAATAATAACTCCATAAGTTTTGGAAAAAACTACAGAAATTAGATATTAGATTTAATTATTCAATTTTATTATAAATTATGAGCAATGTTTTTCCAAGAGAATGAAATAACCAAAAATGATATGGTGGCAGGTGTATTAACATTGTTATGCAATTCATATGACATAAACACACAGCACTCTTCTCATTCAACAATTCAACTACAGTAAATACAGTGAAAGAGAGTGTTTAGGATTTATAAATGAATAACTTGAGTGATAGAAGTTGAAGTTGTGAGACTACACCAAATCACAAACAGGTCACCTACTGGGAAAGTCAAACTATATTGCAGGGTGATCTCAACACAATGTGGTAAATACAGAAGTTATGAACTTCTGAAGCTCATTTACTTACAAGTAATATGAAAACACACAAATATTTCCACTGTATAGAATGAATTTAAAAATTTCCTCCCAGCTTTAAGATAGTATGTTATCTCTTCATGAATGTATTCCTCATAAATAATTAACTGCATTCAACTGCTCTAAAGAAATGGAAATAATGGAGACAAAATTGAATAGATAATTCATGTGATTAATGTTGAATATTAATAATTGCTAACTAGGCTCAAAATTATTTGTTGAATTTATTCTTAAAATAATATTGGTCTATTTATTTTACTTTTGTAAACATTTTGTGTGTCCTCAAATACAATTACAACAGGGAAAAGCAAACAACGTTTGTAGTGCCCAAGCTTTTAACATGGTCATAGCATTGTTTGTACTGTCCATGCAGGAAAAGGTGATTGAATCCAGTAAATTAAACATTAATATACAACCATTCATATTTTAGAATATAATTAGTGTTACGTATTTACTGATAGTGATGAAGATGATAATGATAATGATAATGATAATAATAATGATAATAATAATAATAATAATAATAATAATAATAATAATAATAATAATAATAACAACAACAATAATAATAACAACAACAACAACATCTCTTTGAAAGGCCACATGAAACTAATTTATCCATATTTTTAATTATCTTGCACTATGTTAATATCAAATGGGTTTATGTGTCATAAAGAATAATTATAATAATATAATTCTCAAAATAGTAAATTTAGATACCGTTTATTCTCTGATTCTTAGGTTGTTTCATAAATATGGAGAATAATTTATAATACAAGTGCTATAAGAAATAAAATACATTATTAATTTAAGAACTGCAAGTTCAATTACTGTGATATTTTTCTCATCAAACAACATGGTAATGATGGAAAAAAAATTGTTTATGAATCTTTGTGAACCATACACACACTCACACATACACATGGACAGACATGCATGTACGTGCCCCCCATATGCATGCAAGTACATACATAAACACACACATATACACTCACACGAGGTGGCATTTGATGTTTCTTCAGTGTTCCCACATAAAAAGACTACAAAAAAGGAGCTACATTAGTATTAATAATTCTTCAGAAAAACTATTGAGAATACATTTTTAAAATGAAAATATAGTGAGCATATATCATGAACAAAAAGTCTTGCATTTATAGTATATTATCTAACAACAAAATTTAATGATTCATTGAAGGTAATAAATTGGCTTTGAACTCACAAGCAATTCAGAATGATGATGAGGGTGAGGGTGGGGATGTTGCTGCTGAGGTGGCATCTGTTTGCTGACATCAATCTGAGCATAAACAGTGGGTTCTTGACGTCGTACACCTCCAGGCGTGTGAGGAACACCAACATACATGGGCTGCTGCTTTGGTAAAGCCAATTCAGCATAAGTGACTTCATCTCTCTGTAAGGAAGTAATTTTTTCAATGATACTTTGTATTAGTGTACCGATGACATTACTTGTTATTGACTGTCAGCCATTATGTGGACATTAAATTATATTAGGTTGAAGTTTAAAAATACCTAAGAAAAATTAACTTCGTTGCATGTGTGTGCTAAAATACACCAATGCACAAACACACATAAACATTACTATTTTTTTAAAATTTTTATTTTAAACAACAAATGCTTTCTAAGGTCAAAGAACATTATTCCAAATTTTTCCAAATCTTGAGATTTTTCTGAAGAAATCTAATTAATAAAATATCTATATAAAATAAGAATTCCAAACTACTATGTAAGATATTTTGAATTAAAGAAATAATAAGCAATCTTAGAACTTATTCTGAATTCAAATCTCTTCTAAACTCATATTGGAGTACATAATTCATGTTAATCATGCAACAAATCTGTTTTCATAGCTATGGCATAATAATAACATTCATAAGCATTATCAATTACAACAATTTTGTTGTTATCTACATTTTATTTTTACAAGCTGAGTATTTTCACTAAAACCTAGTTTATTTGTAACAGTATTGTAAGTGCAAATACAAAATAATAACATAAATTGACATTTTATTTCTATTTTATAATAAAATCTGGAAAAAGCTAAGAAGATCTAGGAAAATTCTGCTTAAAAATATTAATCTGTGTACCCTCACTAACTTACAGGTATGAATTACCAACATTATATGTAAATCTGTGGAACTACTGAAACTAGATTTTTACAGAAAGTTGGTAAAGAAGATAAACATTATGAAGTAAGAAATCTAATAATAAAAAAATATGTAAAAGTACAGTCTTTAGAATTGAAAATAGAAAATGAACACCTGAGATAGTTTCTATCTTTGCAATCAACGGGAGCTGAAAGTCTGCATAAAAGGCTTTGGCGTGCAAAATCAGATGGGGAGCTATTAAGAGGAAGGATGAAATTGATCCAGCGAAGAAAAGTCAATGTTAGAAAGTAAAACAAAGTTTACTTACAGGTTTTTTCACATTCATCATGTTGCCAGAATTGTCATAGATTCTGCTACTGGGAGAATGAATATGTGGATTAATACTAGCATAAATACGGTTGGGTGCATTGTTTAGCTTAGCAAATGCTTTTTCATCAGGATCTTGGTAGTCTGTATCTGAAACAGATAAGGAACAGGAGTCATACTGTTTAAAAAAAAAAAAAATTATAAAAATTCTATATTTGCATCACAGAAGAAGGAAAATGTGTCTGAGTAAACATTGAATCAGAAACTATCTTTCTCATAAATTAATGAAAATAATGTGTGTGTTGATATTTTTAATACATTTTATACTTAACGCATTAATTATCAAAATTTTGAAGTTATTATTTAAAATATCGATACTTCAATGAAAATTGACAAATTTCAAAACTTATGATCTCTGACTCCAGTGTGATGCTATCCTACATGTGGTCAATATTTTAATATGAATTTCGTTTGTAAGAAAGTAGGTACATCCACTGAGGGCAGACACCTTTACATTCCACATGATTGTAAAAACTTTGTATTAAATATCGTACATTATAAGTCTAAAAATTTTTTGTGTTATATGATCAGAATTTGTCAATTTGTTAATATCATAATTAAAAAGTGTATTTTATATTTTACAGCTAATCTGAATGTCCCTTTTCTTAAAATATCACATAACTTTTAAAGGGAGAAAGCAAAATAAAATAAATGAAATGAAAATTAAAAAGAAATTACTGAATGCTGAAAATATTAAAAAAACTTAATTGAATAAAATGAATTTTACTTTACTTCCCAGATGAAAATAACTACTATTGATATAAAATTCATGATTTCAGAATGCTGCCATAGGCCATTTTTTCAAATTTATTCTATAAACTGTGTTCGTTACATTAACATACCACTATTTTGAGGGATGATATCAGGGTTCTTCTCTTCTTGACTGTCAATGCTCTCATCAGTGTCTTTAGAAAGGGGCACTGAGCTTGCTTTATCTGTGGTTCTGGTATGCCCATTCTCCTCTGTGGAAGCTCCATCTCTAGGTTTTGAATCATTTCCAGAACTATTTCGAAGTCGCATAACCACCACAATGATGATCGCCACAAGAATAAGGAATGCCACACCTCCAATAAGTATTCCTAGGACTGGTGTGATATTGAGGATTGCAGGAGAGGCTGAAAGCAAAGTACAATATTTAATTTAACATGAGTGAATAAATTATTTATTCATCAATTGCACTTCTCAAGGGTAACTTAGAATTAAACCTGTCTCAGTATTTAAAGCAATAATTGTATGAGGAAAACTCAATAGTGGCTTGCTTATGTACTTCATATGTCTATCACATAAAACTAATATTAGAACAAATATGTGTGGCAACTCTTCAGAATTACAATTACAAAACTATTAACAAAGAATAGTATGAAAATTTTGCTTACAGATTCAATAAAAGTTTACACATCATTTTTAACAAAACATCACAGTGTTAGTAGGAAAAGCAATAAAAACTGGTGAATCAAATATATTTTTATTTATTAAATAATACATTAGTTGGCTACTCAATAAATCCCAACATGCTATTAATCAACTGCAAGTTACATTATTATTAGAAGACAGATGTTATTCTTCAACTTCATGTGGATTAAGTTTTACAGAGAAGTTTAATTCACCAACAACTTACACAACAATCATGCTATAAAATACTACTGCCATGATAGCTAACTAACTATCCATGAATTATTTCAGTTGCACATGTGGCTGGACATTCTGATGAAATAATTTTTATCATCTCACATCATATTTTTCATTTGATTCAAGAATAAAGAAAAATATGATGTGATTCCTATTATGCTAAGATACATACGTATTAGGAAATGAGATCTTTCTTACATCTCCACATAACTTAAAAATATCATCATGTGAATATCAAAAGTTTATTTTCTAAATAATTCAATACTTTAACTATTTAACATCACAACAGTTTTACAGCCTCTCAATGTCTATCCTATTTGGATGCTATTTCAAAAAATATAATGTGGCCATTAAGACAAAGTTTGGTTTAAAGTAGTATAGTATTTTTATTTTTGGCTTTAAACAAACAGAAAATCTTAAAATGTATATGAGCCAAAATAAACATGAAACATCAGGATCTGGATAGAATTTGATCATTTTTATTAAGTTCATTTTCAGATATTAGTTGTTCTGATCAATCTTTCTATTCATCTTTGACCATCAATCTGTTTAGCAATTCATCACAAGAAGCCAGTGCATGATGTCTTCTGTGACATTTTTGCAGTAGCATTCAGAGGTGGATGTAGTGGGGGCAATTTGCTTGGGATACATAATTGGGAACCTGACTTTTTTTTCTCATTCCAAACTAAAATGTACCTACTTATGACTAATTTAAAACTTCTAAAAAGCCTGTTGAACCAAGTCAGATATTTTATAAAACAAGTTCATTATGATTTCTAATAAAGTGTTATAAGTAAACTGTTTAAAATATAAAAATATAGTTTTTTATAATATGATTTATATAAAATTTCTTTTCTTCAATAACTTTTTTAAGCTTATATTTTATTTTAGGAGAATCCTTCTGAACTGTAGTGGAAGAATTAATAACTTCAAAAAATGTCTTTTTATGATATATATTTATGGATGGAGAAGATTGTTTGAAATAAGGAGCACCAACGGACGCTGCACTGATTTATCCTGGATTGCCTCAGATCTCTTGTTTCTCTGGGTGTTGCTGCACTCCTGCATTGTATAATGATAAAAGAAAATTACTCACCACCATGAACATACTATAGACTCTACAAAGAAATTCTTGCCTTTACTCAGAATTATTATCGTTCTTGTTTAGTTGAGTTTATATAAGGCAAAAAGTAGCATAAAGTTTTCTTTTTACAATTATGGCTATACCAATGAAAAACTTCGTAGCTGCATGTTGAGAGACAACATGATGACTAACAGATTATACAATACTAAATTTCTATTATTACATTATACTTTTTAAGCTGAAGCTGCAGAATGTGCAATGGTCAAAGTCAGAGTGTCCTTAATAAATGAAAAATGATGATGACAGTGAAACATATTCATAATACTTGATAAAGAAACAACAAATTTAAGTGCTTTCTTTCAATTAATTTTACATAATTGGATATGAATGCTGTCAATATTCATGTACACTATCATTTAGTTTGCTAATTAGTGCCCATCACCTCAATCTTACAGCCTCTACCCAAAATACCAGCCATCACCAACAAGCAAGAGCATACAAGATACATTTACGCAAGTAGCGGCTCGTGCTTAGGTTGCGCGGTTGCACCTAAAAACCCACACAATAGTAAAATACTTTCATATGTTTTTAATATAGTGTACTTTCTATTTAATGTTATTTAATATTCGAGAAATTGCAGCAATATCGGTGTGTGATATCATTTTGAAATCAAATCGCACACGTCGATCGCAATCTCTAGTTGCAAGCCAGGCAGCGCACCAATATGTTGACGTTACGCGTAGGGACGTTTAGCATGTGAAGCACGAGTCATCCAACTGGTAACGCGTCTCTATGCGTCGATTTTGCGAGCACTCACTTATACCCCGTGCGTTTTAGTACCGCAACAATACATATAAAATATCAGGTTGAAATCGCAGAGCGATGGGGGGCAGCCTTGTGGGATTCGAAGGGGAAAACCAGTTTCCTTTCTTCGTCTGGATATGTGTACACGCATTTTAATTTTAGTAATTTGCGGGTTATTAAAGGAACCGAAATTCAGTTGTTGTTTTTTACGGTTTTGAATGTATTATTTAGGGCGTTTGGCAAATTTATTTTCATTTGATTTTAATTTTATTGATTCAAAATGTGTACTATTTGATGAGTTCAGTTTCTATAGTGAGAAGATTGAACGCCTTGGAAAAACCTTACTGATGATCAGTGTGAAGTCGCGGGCGCTGCTCCGTGCTCGCAGTGCGTGTGATTGCGCATTGCGCTTCAAGTTCATATTTGCACAGTAATTTTGCGTTTTACGCGTACGAGTGATGTGCTTGCGTGCGTGCGCGCGCGCGCGCGCGTCTGTGCCCGCGCGCTGTGTGCGAGAGGGAATTCGAACCATGATTACGTTTTGTGATAAGTTTTATTGAGAGTTGTCATCGCTCTATGTCATGTTACTATTCGTGAAATGGGACCGACAAATCATGTTCCTCATCAAGTAAGAATCTCTTCCAATTTCGTGCATATTTTTTGTGTGATTTTTACACTTGGTTTAGTGAATGTTAGGAGCGTTGAAGATTTTACTTGGCACTTAAAATTGTGAATCGATTTTAATCGTTTAATGTCATCACGCAATTGCCCGCGTGTTGTAAAATAATGTTCGTATATTGTACGCGAAGTTTGTGTAAATAATGTGTAAGCAGACTAAGCAAAATGCATTGTATCTGTTCTCATTAGTAAATTTTGAGAAATATAAAGTGATCGAAAAATTTCCCCCTCAAAAAGTACTAAGTATCCAACATAGAAAAATGTTTCCGCGCTAAAAAGTAAAGATTTAAAATTTCAGATTAAAAAGAAATTTACGTGAGTATATTGAAGGGATTGATTTGATTCGATTTAATTTATCTTCGTCAAACAACAGTGATCACTGTATGTAACGTATGGTGGAAAAGTACTCGGACATTCTGTGCACGTTACCTTGAGCCGACATGGAAAGTGAATCAAGGGAGGAGGGGCGATTGCTTTTAACACGTGGATTAGTAACAACAGATCCATGCTGAAATCCGTACAAAAGACACAAAGATGGAAGAAAGATAAACAAAAGTGATACAATATCTAGTTAATAAACAAGTATGCAATGGAACCATCAGAGAAGTAATGTTAGCAATGATTAGTCAATATTGAATAATTTGTATCCAACCATTCAATTAGTCAACATTAAATAATTTGTATCCAATAACAACTAAAGTTTTTCTGGAGAAGTAGACGAGTTTGATAATACCTTATTAAATTCTGCTGAATGAGAACCAGTTAGTTCCAATGGTGGTTACAAAAGGTGAGTTTTTGATGAAGAACAAAGAAATGTGACATCCAGGTTGCATACCTGTATTTCAGAACCAGACGTAGAAAGCACATAGGCTAAGTCCAAAAATGTAATTTTCAGGTTATTACAGTTTTGCATGAAGCATCTGATTTCGCTCTTGGCCGTAGGAATGTAAGATTGGCAAACATCCTCCTTTTATTTTATTTTCACTTTCTCGTTCTTACTTCGTAAGAGGAGAAATGTTGTAATTGTGCTCCAGAAAACAGCGAATTTTCGACAGAAAAACTCTTATTTCCGGGCCCTGGTAACGAAAAAGTGGATAAATCCTGTTCCTATTTATAGTAAATTACTTCCTCTAAGATGTGGTGTAGTCAATCCATGTTTTGTGGGTCCTTGATACTGGAAAAACCAATTGACGGCAAAACGTATGTTTGTCCGTCTGTTCATCTGCGGTCAACGTCAGAGCCTAAACCGTGCAGCCGATTTTCTTCAAAATTGGCATTCCCCGATTGATTTAAATTATTTCGAAGCCCTCGAAGTTTGAAATGTACATTTTTTTTAGTTTTGGGGGCACTCTACATGAAATCTCAACATTATAAATTTTTTCTCAAAAATGGTCCCAAATTTTTAGATTAAACTTTGTTCTCAGAAAGCGTAAAGAATGTTTAAGAGAATGGTGCAGGTCTTATTTTCGTTGAAATCTCCGATTTTTCGAAAACTGCAAAAGTTGACATTTTTCGGCCTCTACCTACAACTACAATATGGGCATTCCGTGTGAAATCGAACATTTTTAACTTGACTTCTCAGATGTAATTTTTTTATATCAACTATGATCAAATTATTGGGACTCGTATTTTTAGTTTTGGCAATGTGCATATAATTTCAGAGTTATAATTTTTTAAAAGTTTGAGCAAAACCGCGACTTTTGGCGCATTGATATTTTGAATCTGCAATAATTCTAAAGTCTTTAAAGCAGAAGCACAAACTCTATCTAATTTAAAATGAAAATAAGTAAACATTTATTTAATATGTTTTGAAACTTCAAAAATAAATTTTAAAAATTTTTTAAAATTATTTTTGAAAAAAATATGAACGCAATTTTGAAAATTATAACCACAAGATAATTCATGTTTCCACACACCAAAAACAAGTACATGAAATTCTATTTTTGTGACATTATTTTGAAGATGGAGAAAATATGGAGCATGGAACAATGACGCTCCCCTACGTATCTTGGCAATCAGACGCTGGGTATGCAGAAGCGATGTTCGTAAGATTTTATACACACTTTAATTTACGCTACAACTTACAAAGGACACACAATCACCCGTTTTAATCACGACAGATATCACATCTTCAGATTTTGAAAACACTTGTGCAATTATGGTTCTCTTTGAGTACGGTAGAAATGCGTGAAATGATTGTGTGCCAGGTATTCTTCGTGCAGTTGAATTTCTAGTTTCAGGTGCTTTCTCATCTGCATAATCCTTAGTGGTAAAAAATGTGTTTTAATATTCAGGATGATTTTCTGAATCCATGTAAAGAGCTTACGACGAATGTTTATTGGCTCTGCGAGACTGAAGACTGCCCCATGCTGTAAAACGCTTGATCGTTCTCCGAACTCCATCACAGGGTCCTTTGCGGTGCGATGAAGAAAAAAGTGCCATTCTGCAGGAAATCCGAAGCCTTCTTTATGATGACAAATTTATAAAACTCTTTCTGCTTTTATAATAACTTGCACCATAAGATAAGTACATTATTTTGTTAATGACATTTAATTTTTCTTTCATAAAATATATTAAATGAATGGAATAAATGAAAGGCTGAGGTATCGTGTTTTAAATATTCCGAAATAGCAACACAAGTGGTGTGGTTAATTTCTGTGCTCCCTTTATAATAAATTAAAAATGGATGTCCCGTTACTTGTTTGTTGTTCCAGTGAACTCGTTGAATTGCAGCTTGAAATGTAAATAAATACTTTTCAGAAGAAGAAGAAGAAACACATAACACTACTGAATCCTCTTTCAAATTGGAATGGAGTCACTGTCCAGTTCTGTCGATGTGCCTTGAACGAACAGACGAATTTGTACTGCTTCTACCTTATTCCTCTTCATCACTAGATACATTTTCGATTATTGAAATGTTCGAAACTTGCAACTGCCATGAATCACATACTTTTAAATGTGAGGTCAGCTTAATATAATTTTTATTTAATTTTTCTAACATCGCTCAATCCCTTGCCTCAAAGTTTATGACAGGTTTCCTCCCATATTTTTCTAAATTAAAAGAATTGAAGAAAAAAACACCATCTGAGGGCCACTTTGTCACTCACTTTTTACTTTTAAAACACTAATATCAGTGTTCACGTTCACACTTCAGACATTTTCCATCCACCACACTTCGAAACCACTTCCAAAATTGGGACATGAAACTGCACGCAACGTTCAAGTAACACGCAAAGGCGACTGAGTGAGACCTCTGCAATGCAACAAAGAATTCACTCTTTGGAAATAAAACTGCTAACAGCTCGCCCTACTTCGGCGGATATACGGCGATCTCAACATTAACAATGTCCATTAACAAGATTAGTGCGCAATGACAAGTACAGAGACCTCGCGAAAGTAACTGCAGCTGCATTGTACCTTGAAGAGAATAGAATCTACTTTGAAAATCTTCCACATGGAGAGAAAAAATAAGGAAACTTTCCTGACGACGATGGCGCCGACGCAACAACTCTTGAGTATATTACTGTTTTGGGGTAAAGTGTAGCTTTTAAGCCATGTACTTTAAGCATAACACGCATTTTGTACAATATTTTCGTACTTTCCTCTTTTAAAGAATCTAAGATGCGATGATTGTAAAGATATGGCTGCTTCATAGTATTTAAGACTGCTTGAAACCCCTTTTAAAATGCTACAAATAAGAACTAAAACATGATTTTGTAGTAGAAAGATACAACGCAAGTCCAGAATTGCTTTATGTTACATAAAAAAATATTCAACAACGGTACATCATGTATAATTTAATGCAAACAACATTTTGAGGTCTTATTCAGATACAGGTAATAAGATTCTTCTTTTCAGTTTTTGTTCTGTTGTTAAAAAATTATAGTTCGATAACATAACGTGCCTTACGTTCGTCTGGTTCTGAAAAAATGGTTGGTGGTGGCCCCCACGCTGCCTGGATCTGCCACTGAGTTACAATGAAGGTCGTAAAAATATCTGATATCCTTTTTTAAAGTCTATAAATTGTTCACGACTAACTCGCGAAAAAAGCAACATTACTCTAGATAAGACTACAACAGTAAAAATCAAGACAAAACATTTTCTTTTCCTCCAAATGTTTCACAAATTGGACTCACCGAAGTCAAGTAAATTTTAACCTAGGAATTATCAAACTCCCAGCATAATTGAAAAGCAACATGAGTGGGCGTCAAATCGCACGAAGGATTTCACATTCATATTTACGAGGTGACAGGGCCAAAACTGAGATCTGTACTCTGTGGTTTGCAAATTTCTGCTGCGTTGTCAAGACATATTCTGCAAAAACGCGAACTACAAGTATTTATTGCAGCGGGAAATTCAGTAGTGTCGTTTCGACTTTTTCTACGGCTCGTATTCCTTATTGTACCCCAAATTGGAGGAATCGATTCACTAAACCAAGAAAACGAATTGGTGTCTTCTAAGCGAATGCTTCAACATGCTTCGATACGTTACATTAAAAATGTAGGGCCCAGTTGACACTTCGCTACGCATGCCCGAGATGGCGACGAAACGTCGGCCTTATACCTCTACGATTAACACAAACAACCTTGAGTCTGGGCAACATATAATTTCCAACGCATTTCGTGCCAAAATACTTTGTTCTCCGATTCCGCGGCGTTCCGCATTGATTCGTGATGATCCACTTTGGTTTTCGCAGTGTGCAGAGTGGATTTATTTGGGGTGATATGTTGACGGATAAGGCCCAAAATTACTTCATGAAAACAAGAAAACAATTTATCCCTCAGTTAGTCCGTCTGATACAGTCATGCAACAATATAAAAAGAAAGAAAGCTGTTCTAAGAGTCAGAAACAGAATTATAATTTTTTTATTAAATAACTGCGTCTAATCTAAGAGTACTTCAAGACACAGTATTGTGAAATTATCTACATATTATGCTCATAAAATTATCTACATACTATTTTGAAATTATCTACATACTCTATTGTGAAATTGTGAAATTATCTACGTACAATACAAAATCTCTTTTGTTCGAAATCTTTCGTGCGATTGGACATTTGGATAGGATGGGTTTTTTTCGCCTTCAAGTCGCAACGCCGATGTGGGTTTTGGTGGATAATATTATTTTGAACAAAAAAGTAACTCTCAAGTAAGGTGAACTAAATATGAGGGTGAACAGCACATTGAAAAAATATTCATGATGGATTCTGAAATTATGGAAAAAGTATATACGAGCAGAATATTTAAGTCAAAATAAAGGGATATTATAAATTGCATTTCCCTTAAACAAGCTGTAAAATACTTTCACAGCCCGGGAGGACATTCATGATGATGTAATGTGTATGAGGTGGTAATAAAATAGTAACAACGCAAAATCGATGATTCCCATATATATTAAGTAAACGATAATCCGAATGCGACTACAAAAAGTAAATAAAAACGGGTCATTTTGGATACGTGAATGTTGCTGGATATTTCACTGAATATAAACATTAAATACAGAAATATAGAACATTCGGTGTTCAAAAGGAACATTACCACGTATTGTATCTCCTTGATAGATTTGAATTTTTAAACTTGTAATACCCGATGTTCTTTGAAAACTTGGAATTTCGCACCGTTATTATGTTATTCAGTGTATATTTCCGGGTTTTGGCGATTTGAAGAGATACAGCACTAACGAGCATCAGTGATACGGTGTTTTACTTCCCTGGGAATCGTCTTTACTGTTTGAATGGCTATTTTTTTACTGAGAGATGTGTGCAGTTAGGCATGAGAAACAAATGTAGTAAATTAGTACTAATATCTGTATTTTAGTTCATCAGCTCCGAACCGCCAATACACATTCTTACGGACATAAAGACCACTTGAACTGGAAAATGCCTTCGGTGAATGAACCTATTTCATGTAACTTGTTTAATGTATATCGTGGTACACTGCACTGAACCACATTTTACTATCGTTTCATGAGTAGGAAGATAATAGGATTTGAGGCGCTAAGTGCACTACAGTTTGATGAAAATAAGTATGCGATTGACGCTTCAGAGTTCGTGGCACTTCTTTCAATCCCACCAATCACGGCACTCCAAAGACCGCGAAGCGATCCGTCGAAGCGCTGCAATCGGCTATTTCACACCAATGCCAACCGCATCCTTATTTTAGCGAGAGGGTCCCACATCGGCACTGCCAACGTCAGTCGAAGAACCCCCTCGCGAGCGGAGGTGGTGCGGCTTGACGCCGAGAAGGGCGCTAGCGGCGCGCGCACTGGCAATCCGGCGGGCAGGTGGCGCCACCGGTCGTGTGCGGGGCCGTCGTCGTACCCGCGGCGGCGCGGCGTCGGTCGGGCGGGGGCGGCGGCGGCGGTGGCGTGGGCGGCGGCTGCGCCTTGACGGTCCGCGCGTAGAGGGTGCGCGCCTCGCTGGCGGCGCTGGCCGTCAGCGCGTACACCGACAGCAGCAGCGGCCGGCCGTCGGCCGGCAGCCCGCGCAGCTCCAGGGCCGCGCCGCGCCGCGACGCCGTCGTCGTCGCCAGCAGGCGGTGCGAGTGCGCGTCGAACGCCTGCAGCACCACCGTCGCGCCGGGGTCTCCCGGCATGCACGCCACCCGCAGCGCGCCCGCCCACTCCTGCACCACCCGGCACTTCTCCGGCGGCGCCGGCCGGTGCGATGGGGTTCCTGCGCGGGCGGTGGCTGGAGCGCGTTGCGACGGGGACCAGCTCTGCCCCGCACTCCCTCTCACTTTCCCAATACTTACCACTTTCTGTTTAACTGGTACGTTATCGCTTATTATTTCCTTCGATGCGGAGCTCGATTTACACTGTATAACTTACCTGGATCGAGAGGACAGAGGATCGTGGTTACGAGAGAAATATAAACCCAGTTATTATCCGAGGGAATTATGGGAGGGAAATATGAAATGACAAAACAAGCCAAGTTAACAATTAGTTAATAAGTAATTCTGAATCATTAAAATTACGTTAAAAATTAAATCTTGTGTGTACCACGCGTGTTAACTGATTGTAATGATCTGGCCCGACAAAAAGCCCTCGGGCTAACGGCCCTCGCTTTATCACTCTCGGGTCAAAGACTTTCGGGTCAAAGACTCTCGGGTCAAAGATTCTCGGGACTTTTGTCGCCGCTCGATCATTAGAACCCTTATAACGCTCTCGATGTACAGAAAAATATTTTTAAAGATATTTTATTAAAGGCAACTTTTTATGTTAGCTTTTAAGTTTCAGAAGGCGTTTTTAAGTTTACAGCGTTATAATAAAGTTGACCAAAAACTGGCGTTGAATACAGTTAATATAGTAAAGGTACACAGACAACAATCATAGCACCATGTGCACCAAGATATTTTCCTCCCCGTGCACACGGACTTCGAAGGCCGTTGCGACGGAAAGCGACGTACCGACGGAAGTGAGCGAATCTGCAGAAAGTGAACGCCAACACTTTCACATACTTCTACGCACTTTCTCTGTATTTTTCGTGAAATTTTAGCACGGAGATATCCATTATTTTAAAACTTTTTCGAGATTTAAAACTAATTAATAAAATGGGACAAAAAATGACGTTGAACGACGTAGTACAGCTAACTGCACTACGATATCGGATTCTTGGCGACCCTGCGCGAACGCACTTTGAAGGTCGTAGCGACCGAAAGCGGACGACCGACAGCAGGCAAGACCGAGAGCACTTCCACACATGTTCTTACACTTTTCATTATACTGCGTAATTCGTTCAATGTTGTTGTCGAGATATAAATAATTAAACGTTTTACTTTAATATTAGGAAATGTTGCACAACGGGGACTCATAATGCTAGTTCTTTGACGGCCGTTGCATCTTACCTCCTCTCCCCAGCGAATTCTGAACAAGAAGCATAGGGAGCATGGGCACTCTTACTCTTTCCTATTTTTCCATAATTTGAGAAATTTTGTCACGAAGATGCAGACAACTGACCAATTTCTTGACTTTTAGAAAAATGTTCACTATAATCACATTTTTGAAAGCTACTTCGACGCTCTTTCATTTTTTTAACTTCGTGGATTCATGAAAAAATCTATTAATAGAAAATAACCGAATTGGTCGAATCCCCAATTTTTACATTTGTGTGAAGAATAGTGACTTAACATGTTATCTTGTTTTATATAAGATTACTACGAAAGTAAGACGGTGTTTTTTCAGAGCAAGAACGATTTATTGAATAGCGGCAGCTTAAACGGATTAGACAGGCAACCCGCACCACACAAGTGAGACGACGAGTCATTAACTCGTATCTTAAGTTTGACAACGAATCAATGAACACAAGGACCACAGTAACTTCACTGTCTATCCAGTAACTCATGTATTTACATTTCATACCCCTATCAAGTATCATGTTTTAATGGAAGAAATGTACATATCCTAGAATTCAATAAAGAGAAAAAATTACATTTTGTCCTCTTTTCGATCACTTGGAGAACACTCGAGTTTTGTAATGATTTTGACATATGTGAGTGAATGTTTTTGTAATGTGGGGTGCCGTGTTTCTAGAATAAATAAATATGGGTGAAATATTATCAAATGGTTGTTTGCAGATGGATCCCCTGTCAAGTAGGCAACACACATTGCCTACTTGACTCCCCCGTTCATTACGTGACGATATTCTGTAGATCGCGCAGCTAGGATATTTATTTCATAAATTTAGGGTTTTCATTTCATGATCGTTGACTGGGTCAGTACAATTAACCAGATTGCCGATAATCAATCCCCTACGTACGCTTTTCTTGATTTCTCCTGGTTACGTCCATGTTCTACATTTTTGCCCATGGCACTAAAACAATGAATTAGGAAACTTTTGATAAAATATATGCAAGTGAATCATCTTACCAAGGCCAACTGACAAGTCGAATTTCGGTGAGAAATGTGTGGAACGTTATAACGAGTAAAATATGCTGTATAGTTGTCAGAGGAGAAAATATGGCAATGTATTTTCCAATGATATTTTTTAAAGTTTAGGTGTGATGACTTTGTATTAACTTCGGATCTATTCGTCATTGACTACAAAGTAGACACTTCTTTGAATCAACTTTAAATTAAGTCTTCATAGACTACAGCCATTAAAATCAGCTAATCGTAATATAAATATCGCAGGAAGAAACCTGATCGGATCTCTTCTTATTTATACTCCCCAATGTACATAACCAATACACCGCTGCCAGAGTATTTTGAATGGTGTTAACATTTTTATAATAAATATAATAAATAACATGGAAGAAAATATAAATGGGCGGAGTAAAACAATAATGATTAACATCAGAGAAAATCATGAAGAAAAATCTTACCTAACATTAAAGAGAACAAACATCAACGAAATAGTTGAATATTGCATGTTTGCTTATGGTTTTAAGTAGAAAAATATTCATCTGTAAAACCGATTAACGGCAAGTAATGCAAAGAGAAAACGTTAGATATTTAGATAGATATTTATAGAGAAAACGTTTCGTTGAGTGAATTAAAAAATGGCTATGAATGCTTATTATTTATATCGCCAATCCTGTGATTCGAAGTAGAAGGAAACGATATTCTAAAATATGAGAAGCCGACTGGTATGATAGTACATTTCTTACAAGATCATGAAGATAGCGAAGACAATCTTGAACGAAACGTATTCAAGCGGTATGCAATTGCCTTTATTAAACCGGCACTATCAAAAATGAAAAATGGAAGACATAGTATTGTTGGCAGGGCTGCACGCGACACAAACATGGCTTCAAGCCAAGTGCACAGATCCCATGTATGAATTTTCCTCCGTAAACTTTTTACCTAACTCGATGTCTGCTGTTTTGCCAGGTATTGATTATTTTCGAAGTTAACTATCATTTTACGTTGATTAAATCTGAACAGTTTCAAACGTCGATTTAATTATCCTCGCCAGCACTTCTGACCGTAATGAAAGACTACGTTCAAGAGCGAAGTTAGTTTTAATGTATGAAATGAAATTATTACAAAAATTATTGCGAGAAAAATGATTTTAGTTATCACAGAATTCGGTAGAAGTTGCTCTCAGTTGCTCAATGGTGCATATATGTATATATGCATACATGTTAAAAGGATCAATCGTGTGTGTGTATATATATATATATATATATATATATATATATATATATATATATATATATAGGCAAGGTATTCTGTAGATCGTGCAGCTAGGATATTTATTTCATAAATTTAGGGTTTTCATTTCATGATCGTTGACTGGGTCAGTACAATGAAACTGATATTGATTGAAACAATGAATACTGAAACAAACTTAACTAATATGCACGAAAGTAGCGTAGGTGATAAACCAAAATTGTAAGGAATAAATAGATAACGCGAAAAGATGTTATCATTCATCGCAATCGGCATTCATTATTTATTGACTTGCCATTTATCTTATCGGTACAGTAGGGTGAGTGTGAAGATTTCCTTCCTGCAATAAATTAAAATTACTAATGCACACTAGAGAAATATGTTTCACTACACAACAAATTAACGTTTCTGGCGCAAATGTAATTTCGCTTTTCTAAATAATTGCATTTGAGGGCATTTGTACGACAAATAAGGCTATATTTTCTTGGAAATGGTTAAAAATCTATATCAAATGCTGGAATATGAGCACACAGTGAATTCGAATCTATACTAATTACATTTTAATATTGAGTATTGTTATTTTTGTTGCGGCGATATGCGAGAGTTTATATCGCGCGCCAATTCGGCAGCGCGGGACGCCGGCTACGGAAGGCAGCAGGGCCACGAACCGGCGCGAAGACCGCCCAATGAGGAGTGAGCGGCCGGCGAGCGGATCTGCAGGCCCGAGGCGAATCTGCGACGCGGAGCGCTTCTTAACGGGCCGCACCGGCAGGAGAGGCACTCAGTAGTGAAGTGCGATCCTGAAGCGTAATAGTGACTGTGACCCTAGTGCGAACTCTGCGACGTAATTGGTATTCTCTCTCCGGCGAATTTTGGACGACAGTGCGCGACTTTTGGGACATCTACTGGATTTTGGAACACCACTGCTTTGTACTACGGACTACGCTTTTGGATACTTGTAAACTAGATCACGCCTGTAAAAGTTGAACAAATAAATTGTTATTGTTGACTTGTGTGTTTTCACGTACATAACAATTTTTAAATGCAGTACATATTTTAAAGTCAAATGAGCGCAAAGAAACAAGGCAATGGAACTTCCATATGACTCGTGAGTGAACAATATTGAAAGGATAGCTTCCAGTGAATGCCACTTACTTGGCTAGTAGGTGTGGAAGCTTCCACAATATTTCGATACAATGGGTTTCTAGCTATACTGCAGATCAGCACTTTACACTTCCAAGACCCTAAAATACGAGGGAGTTAAGCCCCGGAGAGATAAGTAATAGTGGGAATGAATTTCATTGCAGTAGGGGGGCTGTAACACAAGGATGAATGCATTCACTTAATAGGCACGCGATATAGGGATTTCTTATCCACCAAAACAAAATCCTCTTCTTGTTAAATAGATTATATTTTTATTACACAATTTTCTTACACGACGGCTTAGCACTTTACAAGTGTTTTGAAAATAGTTATTACATAGTTAACACAACATTAACCTTAATCCGCGCGAGGTCGCTCCGTCTGAAGTACTCCTTATGATTTATAGATATCGTGAATGGTATGATGGAAAAGACTGGTTATTACCTTATTAGGATGGGAGGATAAGGAAATACTCCCATTAGGTTAAGCGAGGATAAGTGAGTTAAGGGGAGGACGTAGGGAAATCTGGATTATATCCTATTTTGAGAGTAGGATTTTCCGAAGTAGGAAATTATCTACGGTTAGTGTAGTCGGTAAGGTTTTTATAAAAATTATTTGAAAGATGAGAGATGAATCGGGTCATTATTAGCCGATCGAATTTAAGATTCTGGGCTTCCATGATGGTCGATTATCAAGAAGAACTCGATATTTCGTAGGCTTATTTGATGGGGTTCAGAAGATAATAATGTTATTTATGGAAATAGTTTAGGAAATATTAATTCACCGTAACGTAACTTCGCGCTTTGAGAAGTTGAAGTTTAGTCTCCAGTAAAAGGATCAATCGTGAAACGAGTCTTAATAAGCAGATTGAAGGAGAGAATGGGCGTTCACTAGTTGCTAGTTTGATGTATATATGACTGTCGTCCGCGTACACTCTTGGGAGGTTAGCTCCCGAGAGGATGCTCCCGAGAGCCTTGAGGGACACCACCGTAACCAATTGACGGAGACGAAGTGAAATTAATTTTGATGAAATTAGTGCGATCAGATATGAAGTTGTGAATTATATTGAACAAGTAGCCAACGATTCCTATTTTACGAAGCTTGAACAACAGGTCATGGTGCCATACACGGTCAAGTGTTTGAGCAACATCTAAGAAGGCGACCTTTATACATTTTTTACTATGAGTGGCTTCCATAATTCTCAGTAATTGGATGGAGTGGTTTGCTCTAAATCCAAATTGACAAAGGGGATCCTGCAAACCTCAAACAATAATATTGATCTTAAATGAACTATAAATAAATATTTGTGGTCAGCATTAAACAAATAATTATTGTGGACACATATACGATTTTCGACAGCACATATCATATTTTTGTATAAATTAATAAGTAACACATAAATAGTGCCTGAAGTCATCCATGTGTGTCTCGAGTACCTTGATAACTGATTTTGTTGTTAAATAAATAAAACAATAAGTAATTGTTGTGGTCCCCTTTTCGCTTCTCGACAGATTTGAGATTTATTTATTTAAATAAATAATAAATAAATAGTGCCTGTGGTCATCCGTGCGATTCTTAGAGGTCTGATAACCGATTCTGATGTAAAAAATTAAATAAATAATATAAACAATAAGTAGTTGTGGTCACCTGTTCGCTTCTTGACACTTGAGATTGTTTGTTAAATAAAAAATAAATAAGTAGATCAAGTGATCATCCGCGCGCTTCGCAGGGACCTTCATACCTGATTTGTATACAAAAATAAATAAATAAAATAAGTAGTTGTTGTGATCACCAGTTCGCTTCTTGGGAATTTTTTGTTACATAAACGATAAATAGTGCTAGGGCTCATCCGTAAGCTTCTCGGGTACCTTCACAACCGATGTTTATGTCAAATAAATAAGTAAATAAATAAATAAATGAACAATAAGTAGTTGAGGTAGTTACCTGTTCGCTTCTCGGCGGCTTTGAGCGTGTAGGCGTGCAGCGGCACGGGATCACTGCGCCCCTTCGCGTTGGCGGCGAACACCGAGATGTCGAAGCCCAGGCCGGACTGCAGGCCGCTGACGGCGAACACCGGCGCCGAGGAGTTGACGTTGCGCACTAGGGTCTGCGTGTCCGCGTCGTACACTTCCATGATGAAGTGCTGCGTCAGCCCTCCGTCGAAGCCTTCGGCGCACTCCACGTGCAGCGACTCGGCCGTTTGGTTGAGGATGCTGCAGTTGTGGAGCGGGTCCGGTTTGCCTGAGGACACACAGACAGATGCACAGAGTTCACTTTGGGGATAGTTTTTTTTTATTTTAGTTCCGGTAGACCAGGGGCTCCCACCGAGCCGTAGAGTGTTTTGGGGCGCGTCAACTGCTAAGCTCATTAGTCTCGTATGTTTGTTTTTTATCGCGGGAGGAGGCGGTCATCTTTCCCCGCTCGATGGCAAGACCCGGCGCCAACCTACGTCAGATTGCAGGAATTTCCCCAAACAGGTATCTCCCACAAGTGTGGCACCGTCGCAATCGGAACACGCTCTAAGCTCCCGACTGGTCTCCGTACAAGTGTGGTAGTGTAGAGCATGTAAGTATAAGTGTGTAAATAAGTGGAGATTATATGAGAAGGAAGAGGAAGGAAAGATCGTGCGCCGTCCATAGCCCGTTTGTTAGGTTTCCATTTGAGCTAACCCATTACATCGCTCCGGCTTTTGCCTAGTGTTCTTTGGAGAAACCACGGAAAACTACCGATCAGAGCAGCCAGCCACTAGAATTCCCCCCCAAAAAGCGGCCGAATTCGACCCAATTGTCCAGCTAGTGTCGAAAATCCTTCCACGGGATTCGAACGCTACGACTTCCTAGTCAAAGGCACTGGAGTAACATCAGTTGATGCCCTGAGCCACTTTTGTCGGTCGATCCCCTGGGCTCAATGAAATTTTCAGGGAAGTTAATTATGATCGAAAAGTCGGTTGGAGGTCTATAGACGAATATGAACAGGCAATTGATAGGTATAATAGTTTCGTCACTGTTTAGAAATCTGAGTGTTTAGAAATCTCAACAAATTATAACTGTTTTCACAATGATTCCCTAACATGGAAGAAAATACTATCTGTAATACGCACAGGAGAAATGTTATGGCAGTTAAAAACGCTCAATATTGTGTAATCATTGCACTACAACAAAGATAAAAACCCAACCACTCAGAGGTGGAAGTCTTCGATTACTGAAAACCTTGGCGGTTACATATTGGTGTACGAAATTGTTATATTTAAGACAGTCTAGTTTTTTGTGTGTACTACTTTGTGAAACGTTTTATGATTCATTGACAAAAAATTAAGACACAAAATATGTAGCCATCCGTTCACAGTCTTGTTGTCAGTTAGTTGGCATCAAATGCCCATTTGTTGCTATGCCATTTGAAATAATACCTCGTATAGGGTATATGAAATGAATAAAGAAATACCTGGAAATAAATGTTGTTAAAAGCAACAATACAACAGGCTAGTTTGTGAAGAAGAAAACATCAGCATAAGTGAACGTATTATAACACTAAAACACTTCTAGACCTCTTAATTTGTTGCATCTACATAAACGCAACGCGTCCCCCAGCCCCTAGAAAAGCATTGCGCGGTATTATATTTTTGGAGTTATCCTCCATTAACTCACATATATGTCAAGTCTCGTTACACTCAGGAGTAATTTTCCATTAACATTCATGTCAGTCAAGTCGGTAATCAAGAGGACCGCCAGGTAGCATCTCCGCGTACGCTCCTCTTAGATCACGCGCTCTTGCGTCACTACCCAGCGGCCAGAATTGGGAGGGAATTAGGATAAGGGTAGGGTTTAGGGCGTTTCGCAGAGGTTAGATTAGCCCCTGTGAAGCATGCAAACTCGTTTTGTAGGAACAAACTTCACATGAGATTGTCCAGGAATCGACGGAAATCAAATCCGGACCTCCTTGGCGAAAGGCGAGAGATTTAGCTCTGAGCTACGACAGCACAAGACTTTTATAACTTATTACAAATTATACCACAAAACGAGATTTTATATCGTTAAATCATCAGCAATTTGAGCGCTTGCTTTTCCTGGTCTGTGAATTCCATTCCTGAAGAGAGAGAAAATCCGTTGTTACCTTAAAAACCTCTTGTTAGTTTTCCATACTTACATTGACTTCCTTCGTTTAATCCTTCCCTTTATATTTGTAAAACCTTCAGTTTTTAACTGCTCTAACATAGAATCTCGTATACTTCTCACACAGATTCACACCATCAAATATATTATTACACTTGCGCAAACTAGCTTTGTTTGAAAGGTACAAACAGCACAAGCTTCAGATACACAGTCTCACAGATCCTAGCATAAAAAATAAAGCTCTTTGCTTCAGTCCCCCCTCTTGGTTCAACCACAATTTTTCGCATCCCACGATATCAAACGCGCATTTATATTACGCTCATAACCCATAAGAAACTGGCCGCGTCCCATTTCTCTCCCGCTCATTGCCTGGGGATCGCGCGAGAGCCCGCCCACTCCAAGCGCATCCCTCGTGGAAGGGCCGCAGGGCCCCAACGCGCATTCCCCCCCCCCCGCAACACCCTTCGCGACTCACCCTCCCCTTTACTACCCTTCCCCCCCGGAGGGCCCGTTTACCCGCGTCTCTCGGGAACAGTTTAGTACCCCCTTCGCGTGACGATTCGGCGATAGACTACTCTTACGCAGATGATCCGGCGTGGGATCGACTCCCCCCCCTCCCCCCCCCCCCTCCGGCGTCCGACCCAGGGGTCTTAGCACCGTCTGCGCCCTGGGCGGCGCTCGTAGGCATGCAATATCATGCGGTTTTATAGTTTTGGAATACGATTGAAGTTTTGGAAGTGCCATAAATTTTATAGGGAACGCTTTCGAATGCCTTCTCATTCGAATAATGCTGTCGCCCTCCTGCCTACCTGCTCTTGGGGCAGAAGGGGCTTTGGTAAAGGCCGCGCTGTAGTTCGCTCTGGTTTGTCCGGTGGAGTTGAAACTTTGTGTGGAAGTTCTGAATCTGGTATGATAGGTATGTTCAATAACATATGACTCACTCGGCTGGGGGCTAAAGAGGGATAATTTAATTGGGTCACTCAATACGGAAGATATAGGGTATTTCTGGGAGAGAGGGAAAAGGAAATTTTCTCAGGGTTTGTTCTTTTGAAATTCTGGTTGTTGTGTTTCTATTCGTGTCGATAGATTTTACACTTTTTGAGGTATTAGTTATTCTCTTGACACAAAAGCACAGTGTAGTTGAGACGTCTTCAATCGATAATTTTATGAAACACGAAGACGTCTTTAAAGAAAATTACGAAACACGAAGTATTGAATGCTAATGATGCAAGTATTTACTCCTATTAAATTTACGAGAAAAAATATATCCTATTTGTGCGCGGATTATACCCTATTAAGCAGATTTTTGTAAGTGTCTCAACGTGTATTAAGCCAATATAATGGTATAATTGTCGACATCGCTATTGCCATCGTCACATCAACATCATCGGGAATAGTTAAGTCGGAAGTTTTTATCTTCTATTTCTTTGTTTATAATCTCCGCAGGTTTCTCTCGTCTCCTAGGCTGCTCACTTTATACCAAAAGCATCAGGGCAAGGGTAGGACCCATTTTTCCGCATGTGCTTTTCATTCACTTCTGTGATTGATTTTTCCATTAAAAAAGGCCATTAAACTGTGAAGAAATGCCAACCACTTTCGCTTAAGCGGTGTTTAATCTTCTATCAAATCACAAATATAAGTAAGAACTTAAAATGTGAGAAATTATGTAGAAACGATATATTGTTGAAATTGATCATTTTGAAATTTCGTCACTACTTACAGTTTCGTCAACTTTTGCAAGCGGTCATTTTCATTGGCGGCATGTGGAATTTTAAACTACAATATTTCTAGCACATTATTTTGTTTTCTAGATGCAAACAAGCGATATGTATTCTTTCAGCTACTGCTATTACGAATTCCGCTCACCAAAAACGAGCAAAAATGTTTCGAGAGAGTTCTGTGTAATGGCTGTTCTCGACTCCCAGTTTATTTGTAAAATTTTAATGGCTCATGAAACGATTCATAATTAGTTCATTCATTGTGCCCTGCAGTTATTTCGCTTCATACAAGTATTTTTTTAGTATTCAACAAGCTACACAAATGTTTGGAGGTAGCAATAACATGTGCATATGAAATGTGTTGTCCGCCGTAATACGTCTCGAAAGAGGCTCCACTGTTCGTTTTCGAAGTATTTCATCAGAATCATCCATATGATAAATGTAATCAAAGAGTTGGATTATATCTTAATTAAATGGACACTGAAATATCTCGTATGAATGCGTTCTAACAAATTTCTCGGTTTTGTAGTATGTAGAAGCTTCGCACTGGGTAGTCATACGTAAAAAATAGTGAGCATTCTATGTGTAAGTCAATGTAATTGAAAATTCTTATAGTATGTACTATAAGATTGATTAGTGATTCCGGGCGCGTCAACTGCAAAGGTCATTAGTCCCGTAAGTATAGTGCATGTTTTTCTCGGTAGGTGGAGGTTGCCGTACTGTATGGCGAGATCAGGCGCTGACCTACCGTCGGCTAGCGGATTTTTCCCCAACCAGGTATCTCCCACCAGTCGAGCACCGCCCCAGTCTCGTCAAGCTCTAAGCTTTCGTCCAGTCTCCCCGCATGTGTGAAAATATAGTGAATGTTAGTGTGTGTGTGTGTGTGTGTAAGTAAGGGGAGAGGATAAGACAAGGAAGAGGAAGGAAAGATCGCGCGCGGTCCGTGGCCTGTTTGGTAGGGTACTATTCCGACATTCGCCTGGTGTTAATAGGATAAACAACGGAAAACTACCGATCAGAGCAGTCGGCCTCTAGAATTCTCCTCCAGACAGCGACAGAACTCGACCTACATAGCTGGCTGGTGTCGAAAATCGTGCTACCGTAAGGTCTCGAACCCCAGGACCTCCCGGTCAGAGGCACTGCAGTGACATCAGTTCGCGCTCTGAGTCACCTCTCCCGGTCCTTTCAGGTAACTATAGTGTTCTTGTAAAGAAGATTTTTGTAACGGGTCTTCAAAGTGAAGAAGTAGACGTGTTTACATCCATTAAACGAAGCGTTAAAAAGCAAGAAAATTATTATAAAAAGGAAATAATGAATAATAATTCACCAATGTGACGCTCTACATAAAAAGCAGATTAGATGGGATTTTGAATTCTAGCAAGCGTATTTTAACTTGGAAGATTTGTAAACTAGGAGTATTTTGCCCGATTTGTTTCATCAATCACTTTGGGGAGAGAACACTTATCACAGTACGGTACGATACAGTTGGTAGGATTTTTATTTCTTTCTAAGCAATAGAAACAGGATTAATGTGTGTGCTTCTCGGTCTATAGTATACTTGAACACGTTCTCTTCGTGGTTTTCGGTACTGTCAAAAGAAACTCTTTAGAACTTAAATTCGGCATTTCACGGGTTGCCCCTGTGAACTTAATGAAAGGCAAAAGAGCCGAATCGTTCGATTTAGGTTTCCAGGTAGAAACCTTAATCAGCACCTACGGAGTGTGACAAGGTCTGACGGAAACGGGGGCGAAGGGGCGATGAGAGGGCGCAACCTGAGGGACCCGGTGGGGGAGGGCTGGAGTGATGGCGGGGAAAGGGGGGGCAAAGGTCAGCCGACCGCGATGTCGTCGAAGCCGCCGCCGCCGTTCCACACGTCACCGAGCAGAGTCCGCGATCGACGGCAGTTAACGTTGAGGCCCTTTCAAAGCACAGAATCCGTTCCGAAACCATTTCCTCTTTCTGGAGAGTTTCCTCATTTTCGTCCCCTGGCTCTGATACGTTCCCCCCTCTTTCCATCTCTCTTTTTTTGGCTTTTGTCCTTCGTTTCACAAACAGTTCTTCGTTCTTTCGTCCAAAAATCTTTCGGTTTCCTTGTCTTCCGGCTGTCGCCCTTCCCGGTTCCCAACTTTCGACTTTTTTGTTTCTTTCGCGACCATTGGAGCGAATAATTCGCCTCTATGTATTTCTTCCCCTTCTCCTGGGCCTTGGTCGGCGCCGCGTTGCTGTATCATACGACCTCGTCCCCGCCTCGCCCGACGCTTCGCGCCTCCGCCGTTTCCCGCCCTCACCGCCCGTCCCCGCCTCTCCCCGCTCCTCCCCGCCCCAATGCGCCGCGCCGTCTGACCCCGCCCCGCTTCGTCCACTCTGCCCACTCGACCGCGCCCTGTCACCGTTTTGCGCCTGAGTCGCCAAGCCGGACACTGAGGGGAAGGGGTGGAGCGGAGGGGGAGGTCGGGAGGGGGAGGGTGACTCGATTTTCTTTTCTTTAGGAGACGAAGGCGCAGACGGATCTAGATGGAGGTGACTGGGGTGATCGTTCGCTTGAGCAATCTTCTGACTTCAGAATTTTATTTACACTTTAAATTGGCGTTTTTTTAAAGGAAAGTGGTATTTCACATTTTAAATAATTTTAAGTGGCTTTATAAATATTTTAAAACTAGGGTAAAATTGCTTTTGGCTATGATGATATTATTTTTGAAGTCTAAATGGAGGATACAAATAGCAATATTGAAGCTTATTGAAGGGAAGGTGCTGAAGAGTTCACCAACTGAGGAAGATGAACATTATGTGATTAAGTTCCAAAATTAAAAAAAACATATTGGTAATCACGCAAAATTCAGTAATTACATAAAGCAATTATTGCTTTTACAATATTTGTTAATTATTAGAAAAATGATGTACTAATATACCAAAAGATGGCACATGATGCACATTTCTTGAGTGAGCCATGTAATTACGTCAATTGTAATTGTACAAACAAGCCATGGGCTTTTTCGGAAAGAACAACTTAATTCCGTCATACATTAATGCATTAAATGAATAATTGGCACGGGAAACACAGAAAAGTTTTATTTTTGCTTCAAAGTGATGTAAATATCGTGAGAATAAAGGAAAATTTAGACCTCGAAGACTTCTTGCCAAATAGACCTTTACTAATTCCTTTACTTAATTCAAAAATATCGGAATGCTGAATATCTGCATAGAACTCGCAGTACCTTCGTTTGACACAAAAAAATACGAGTGAAAAATACTTCTAGGAACTGAAAATGTCTAGAAAAAAAATCAAGAAACCGTTCAGCTACTCCTCTACAGGAAATATCAGTTTCCATTAAGACGTTTGACATGTTGCAATGGCAGCCCTTTAAAGCTCGCTCAACCTACCAGTGCCACTGACTGCTGCAATTTTTACGCCTCGTGCTGCATGACGAAATGTTTACGATTTTTTTTTCTTTCCGCTGCTGCGATGCCTTCTAAAAGGACTTCGCGTCTAATTTTCTTACGCAAACTCGGAAAGAAGCTTTCGAAGAGCATTGATGCTCAAGGCGACGCCAGCGTTCGAGTACAGCGAAGCTCGTTTTCTGTTCCCGAGAGGAGAAAGAGGGCAGAAATGGAGTGAAGCACGTTGGATTCGCATCCTCCTTGAATACGGGATTACACATTCAAGGAAAGACCTCCCTTACTAGCTGTAATGCCTCACCCCTGTTTTGAAACACACGTGACTCAATAACGTTGACAGGGAAATGATCACATTTCATTCTTCTTCCTCACGACTACCATCACATTTGATTTCGTATTACATTTTCCTTCCTTTACACATTTCGGTGACTCCCCGTCGACTGGATCTTTATTCCAGATTCAAACCGGCTAAGGTAGCTTAGGGCATAAAATGTCACTGCAGTGCTTCTCACCGTGGACCTAGGGTGGGTTCGAGTCCCGACAGTGGCAGGAATTTCGACAGTAGCTACATAGTTAAGTCGAATTCAGTAGCTGTCTGGAGAAGAATTCTGGGGACAGGCATTTATGATCGGTAATTGTCCGTAGTTTCTCTGATCAACTCCAGGCAGATGGCGGGGCTGTACCCTCACAAACTGGCCACGGACCGCGTGTGATCATTCCTTCCTCTTCCTTGCCTTCCTTGTCTGGGACGGTGCCCCGCTGGTGGAAGACACGTGGTTGGGGAAAAAACTTACACGCCGACAGGTATGTTGGCGCCGGTTCTTCCCATTTAGCGAGGGAAAATCGGCTCCCTCCCGTGATAAAACGCACTACACGTACGGGACTAATCAGCATTGCAGTTTACGCGCCTGGAAACACAAATAATCAATCAATCCAGATGATTAAGTCATTTGGCACCTCAAAAATCTTCCGACCTTGACCGGGTTTGAACCCGCGAACTTAGTATAAGTAGCCCGGCATTATAACTGCTATACCATCAAAGCCGGTATATAGATCACTGGAGAAGGGAAAGGAATTAGGAGAAGAAAACTCGGTTCATACATACATCGTGGACGTGGAATGTCCATCACATCAGATCAGAACTAACACATCACTGCCTTACACTGGATTCGAACTCATTTCCTTAACACGGTAGCCACCAGACCGCGGCGATGAAAAATGAGATGATAATGATGGATGTAAAGAATGGAAGGAAGGGGATTGAAAGTAGATACATGATGTTTGAGAAAGCCCAACCCTGCCTCAATTCACAAGCAAACATTCATTTCCAAGTCTGAATTCTAGCCCACGACGATTTGAGTCAAAGAAGTTCTATCTCAGTGAGTTGATGCCTCCCAGATCGAAAAGAGTCACCTAATTAATCTAAACATAAGGTTAAATGTGCGAGTATTTTACCTGTTCGACTCTTACGTGTCATTTGAGAAACTACTGCTGAGGTGGTTGTGTCACTTTTCTCCCACCAGCTGAAACTGGCTAATCTCCGGAGCGGCCGCCGTGGAACTTACCATGGTTCTTCTACTATCACACCGAAGTGACCCACAGACCCCTATTTTTGGGGTGTACTTACTATTACTGCACTTGCGCAACCCGTGAGCCTCTGTCCCAGCCGGCCATTAAGGACCTTGGCCATGCGTAGGTAGCGCGAGATCAGCTGCGCAGGAAATGGCGCCGGCCTTGTGTTACGCGGTTCCCGTCACTCTCTTTTTTAAATTTATTTCTTCTCGTTCGACATACTTGTCTTTCGAGGAGGTTAAATTATGAAATACACGGTTTTTTATTTTTTGGGAATGGCGATCCATAAGCAGTGGTTTTTATTACTCGGAATAACGTAAACATTGGGCTACAGTAAATGAAGCGAGGTTGAAGACTGTTTCAGTTTGATCTATTTGCAGTTATGGGGGATTACGGTGGTTTTAATCGGTCTTTGGGATACCTGGATTTAATACGTGAGTATGTAGCATTGCGACCTAGGCTGATGATTAAGAAGCATGGGGAAGTGTGAAGGTTTTGGTAAAAATTTTGGGCTATTTGAGTTACGTGATCGCTTAATGAAGGCACTTTCAATTCTCTGCGAATCTGGGTGTTCGGAATGAACCAGGGGGCATTTAAAGTTTTTCTTAAAAATACACTCTGAATGGCTGTTAATTTTTGGAGATTGCTAGTCGCTGCACAACCCCCATCACGTCCTCCACCCAAACATTACCTATTAGATCTCCAAAGCAAACTATGTTTTCCAAATGATCGGCAGTGTGTATTTGGCATTTTAGGGGGATAAAGACATGAGGCAAGCATGACGTATTCCTATCACCGTACCTAGTTTAATTGGCCTGTCTGAGCTTTCTTTCGTCACACAGCTATAGTAACTGAGACGATTTGTATTAGAAAGCTGCAGCTTCATTTTTGCGTCGGCCGGAAATTGAACTCCAGACCGCCTTACAGAAAGCTAGCATGCTGTTCATAAGCCCCCGAATGGCAATGATCGGTAATCAATACACATACTTCTGAGTAACATTAAATACAAAGTAAGTTTTATGCATATTAAAAACCTTTTAAATTACGTAAACATGTCTTGTGTTGAGAGAAAGGAATGAGTAATTAACTTGGTCCATAATAAAACTATTTTGTAAAAAATGTTGAGTGAATTCTGGAAGAATTCCGATTTTCGTATTTTTATTTCTGTGCAGAATCTAATGAAATATTTCCTTAAACACGTCAATATTTTCATAGTACAAAGTAAATTATACTTTGTTCCTACTGAATACGTTTTAAAAATTATACTTACACAGGTATAAATATCCTCATATATATATATATATATATATATATATATATATATATATATATATATGTAGGCCCTTAAAACCCCCAAAGTGTGTTATAGGAGCTTCACCCCCTCCACAAAACACTTTTTTTGAGAATTATGTTAATTGTTATGAATGTTATGAAAGGATTCGAAAAACTGGATAATTTCTCGCTAGAATGCGGACACTCGTCGAATGACATCATTTACTCAGAATGATGGAACAAATGAGTGGGTAGCGGAGTGTGACCCAACGTGAATAATGAACAAACAGACTCAAGTTACCTGATAACTCGAGTACAAATATAGGATTATATTTCGTTAAAATATCGGAGTTCTCCTTGAGAGAAATCTTTACAATGGTAAAAATGTTGATCGATCTAACACTAGAGAAGGGGTCTTTAATCCTTTAAAAACTTTGAAATAAAATTGTGTTTATAGAGCGAGCAATGGATCACCCAAACGGCTGTAGGCTCTCACCTCGTAAGATCCATAACAAATAGTAAGATCCAGAACGCCGAAGACGGCATCAAAGATGCTACATCAGGTAGTGCCTTTATAAGCCTCGTCATGCTGATGTAGGAAATCGAAGAGTCATCGAAGATTACAGTTTAAAAGATCAGCTTTGTGATACAAGAAAATGTAATTATTACAAAGAAATAATCCAACATTAACTCAATATAATTAAAGGTCAAATACTATATCATAATTCATAAAGACACCACACGTATTACTCATATACAGGATGCAATGAAGATCACAGAGAAAGAATTTCTAAACGACCAACAAAAAAGTCTCAAAATATATTACATTTTTTTGTAGAAAAAAGGAGGAAAATGAAAAGGAAGTTTTATATAAGGTCAGAAAAATAGTGTTACTCAAAGAAACTAAAAAGAAGAAAAAAACGAGAGATGGAAGCATAGAGGAAGGACGCGGAGTGGATCCACACCAACGTGAGAAAATAAAATCACGCTGAGAGACTTCATCTAGCCAGCGCTGGTGGCTCTCTGGCGACGCCGTACGTGGTACTCGCCGGCAGTGAGGGCATGGAGAGTCTGGCGAGGAGGGGGTGGGCGTGGCGCATGGGCAGAGGGGAAGGAAAGAGAATAGTGAGGAGGATCAGACGAAGAGAGAGTGGAGAAACAGGAGAAAGAAGAGAAGGGCCGAAAGAATAACGAGGGGGAAGAAGAAAATGAAGACGGAAAGAGAAAGAGGGGAAACAAGAGGAAATATTGGAGGACCATGAAGACAGAAAAAGAGGAAGTACTAGAAGATCTAGGTGGAGATAAACGAGGAGGAGGAGACGGAGGGAAAAGACGAGAAGGAAGAAGAGAAAGACAAGGAGGAGGAAGAGAAATACGAACAGGAAGAGAAAGACGAAGAGGAGGGGTGAAGGAAAGCCAGGACAGTTCGCGCGTCGCGTCTCGGTATTGATCCGCACAAGTAAAACTGCAAATATCGTGACGCTTTCGCCGTGGAGGCTCCGCGGGCAGCCGCGAAATGTCTTGTAAATACGTCTGCGTCTCCAACGCGGATCCTCTGCCCTTCCCCTCTGCCCTGCACCACGCCCTTCTCCGGAGCTCGCCCCGCCACGCCCCCGCCCCGTCACGCAGTGCGTCCGTTGTGGCTGGCCAAAGCCAGAAAAAGTACTGTAGCAACGGATAGATTTTGGCCAAATAGTTAAATTAAGATGCAGGCCTCCATGACCGGAGTACAGCTGTCCGGGTCACGTCGCGTTTTACGCGTGAGTAAGTAACGATTCCGAGCGTGTCAACTACTATGGACATTCGTCTTATAAGTGTAGTGGATGTTATATCTCAGGAGATGGCGGGGTTCTTCCCCCAACAGAACGAGAGACCCGGTGCCAACCCATTCGTCGGCTTGCGATTTTATCCCGCTCCACGTATCTCCCCCAAGGAGGGGTACTGCACCAGCCGAAGTAAGCTGGTGCCCCCACACGAGTGATATGTTCTCAGGCCAGAGTAAATAGAATCCGTTTGGAAGACGCTGCGTCATACGTATTGTCTCCGCGGTCACTTGAGTGGACTTCGGAACCACAGACATTGTCATGTACTACAATTCAAACCCTACAATAAACAATTGAATTGTTTTAATACGTCTTTCGCGCACTTATTTTCTGAGTCCTAAAATCTAACCCAAAGTTATATTGTAGTTCAACATTAGAAGACACTGGCCAATTACAAATTTTAGCCGCATTAGCCAGGATCAAATAATATTATCAAACAAAAAGTCGTATAGAATAGTGTTCAATATTGCTAAAACGCCAGTCACACATTTTACACAATGCTTCTTTTGCATTATAATATTTCAACACTTGCTGCACACATAATGGAATTTGGACCGGTTAGAAAGAGTAGTGCTCTCTACGAAGGGAGTTGAAAGCGCCGTCAGCGTGTCTCCGGTGAGGCGACACGTGCCTGAAGGGCGCGAGCTATGCACCGCGGGCGTCTCCTCCACTGGCTCCGTTTCCACCCCGCCTCCGCCTCGCATCTGCCCCGCTCCCGTCCTACCCCGTCCCGTTCACAGATCTACTCCGTCTCCGCCCCGCCTCTGCCCCGCTCTCGCCCCGCCCCGACCCGCCCCGTCCCATCACAGATCTACTCCGCCTCCACCCCGCCTCCGCCCCGCCTCCGCCCCGCCTCCGCCCCGCCTCCGCCCCGGCTCCGCCCCGCCTCCGCCACGCCTTCGCCCCGCCTCTGCCTCGCCTCCGCCCCGCCTCCGCCCCGCCTCCGCCCCGCCTCCGCCCCGCCTCCGCTCCGCCTCCGCCCCGCCCCCGCCCCGCCTCCGCACCGCCTCCGCACCGCCTCCGCACCGCCTCCGCACCGCCTCCGCACCGCTGCCACTCCGCGTCCTCCACGCCCGCGCTTCGGCTCTGCCCCACTTCGCCTCCGCCCCACTTCGTCCCCGACCAGCTTCCGATCCGCCAGTGCCCCGTCCCGAATCGGCCAGCCTCAGATCTATTCCGCCCCCGCCTGCCCCGGTTCCTCCGCCTCACCTCGTCCCGTCTCCTACCCGCCTCCGCCCTGCCATCGCCCCGCCACCATTCCGCCTCCGCCCCCTGCTACCGCCCCCGCCATCCGCCACCCCATCCACCTCCCACAACCGCCACAACCGCCCCTACTGCCACTCTGCCTCCGTTCCCCCACCAGTCGCTTCTCCATCTCCGCTCCTCTCTCTCACCATATCACTCCCATCTCCCAACGTCGCCTTCACCAGCCCTTTCTACCGTCATCGCCACTTCAGCCTCTCCCACTTCCGCCACCTGCGCCTCCGCGGCCGTCACCGCGTCCATCCCCCGCAGGCGTCGCCCTGCCGCCGGCATTGTGGCGCTCGGCGTTGTTCTTCTGGCTGTCTGGCACGGTCGAATGGCCATCAAATTTCCAACCGGCTACAGACATATACGTCCGTCGTCGTAGCGGTAAAACGACGTGTGAAGGATGTTTCAGAAAGCTCGCGCGAAAAGTGAAGCGACGACGTGTTTTCAAAAACGGAATATTTGAATGTGTTTTGTAATGGCAGGTGTTCCAGAAAACGAGCAGTCTTGCAAACCGAAAGCTCTCCATTTTCTCAGTTCGTGTTCCACGAAGCAGACATTCACACGTTTCCACTTGAACATTCTTTCGTTCATTGGATTTGAATAAGCTAAAGAGATTATTCGATTTATGTATAATCATGTTTGCACTCGGAGTAAGTTGTAGTATTGCCTCAGTAAGAAAGGCATCAATTCGAGCTTGGAACTAGTTACACGCCCTATGAATATTTTGAAACTGAATATCGAATTTGTTTTTACAATAGTATACGATAGGTATTGAAAAGATTTGGGAATTCAGAGAGGGGAACATACACATTTCGCAAGCATTTGTGCTGTATTTCTGTGTAACTGACGAAATACTAGTACATTAATGATATAGAAAATTTCCATATTAACCTATACATATTTATCTAACAATACTTTACATTTCTCAGTTAAATTGCATTTCATCACTAATGTTTTGCTGGAAATTCCGAAAATTGTAATATTCATCCGATGTATACATAATAGTTAATAAGTGAATATATTTTGTCACTCATCTCATGAATTAAAGAAAACTAGTGTTAATTGCAGAAAATGTTCCTTAATAACACCTAAATATCACTGACATATTTCATTCTCATTTAGGTGTACGCACACATAGTGTAACTTATCACCGTACAGCAAGTTAGGCCACATTGCGCCAGCATCACTTTTAACTTCAATTTCATTTGCTGTCACTATTCTGTAGCAGCACTGTCGCTATCCTGAACAAACCCAAGTTTGTTATCACTTAGCCATCCGGAGGCTCCAACCAGTATATTTAGCGCGTTTAATGCAGTTCTCCGAGACGAACCATTCATGCGCGGTTCTCACGAGAGCTCTTAAAATGATCATCTGTCAGAGTCGAGAAAGTTCCGCCGAAATTAATTCTCGTAAGTTCGTATACTTTCCGCACTTTCCGACCGCCTACGATCGATCTCAGTCGAAGAAACTCCCGGCGTGGAGCGTAGCGAAGGAAGGCGGCTGCTGCACTCACCGTGACCCATTAAGCGAACAGCAGACGGAGGCCTCGCCGAAGGTACAGTGAAGGACGCGTCAACTCATCTTTGGCGGCGGGCGTTCAGGAATCTTCCCCCGAGTGCATTATCGAGCGGCCGGGCGGAGCACCGAATTTCACCCTCGACGGTGTAAGTTGTTTACACTGCGGCGGCGCTCTTTCCCGACGGTATCTGAAGGGAGCTTCATCGGCGGGGCTGGAGGCTGGAGGGTGCGTAAAGAAAGCGCCTCCACGACGGTCCTCACCAGCCGACGTATCGTCAGGAGGTAGCGCTCCTTTTGGACCTTTTGCAGTTTGCACGGGCGTCCCGCTTTTTACCTGTGGGTAACGACGTCGCCGCTGAGCCAGGTGGCTGAGTGGTGTAGAGAGGTGGCTTACTGGGAGAGAGAATGTTGTTCCGGCTCCAGCGGTGTAGGTGGCGTGGGTGTTTTCGCCTAGAGCTTGACTGAAGATCCGGCAGCGTCAATTGCTGAGGGTATTAGTTTCGTAACCGTGAGTGAGGTGCATGTTATATCCTAACAGGTGGCAATTTTGCCTCTCCCACAGGACTTGGGATCCGGTGCCGACCTACACGTCGGATAGCGCGTTTTCGCCATCCAGATATATGCTCCAGGAGGGAACTGCCCCAACCGGGGCCCGCTGAGTGATTCTTAAGATGAGTGGGCCTGAATGTTGTTCCGATTGGGAATTGATTACGGACGTGTCAACTACTGAGCTCATTAGTTCCGTAAGTGTTAGCGGGCTAGGGGACACTCTCCAACTGGGACATGCTGAATAATCTAAAGAGGTAGATTTAGTGGGCCTTAATATTGTCCCGACTGCAGAAGTGTAGATTGCGTGGGTGTTTTCGCCTAATGCTTGTGAGTGAGAATTGACTCCGGGCGCGTCAACTACTGAGATCAATAGTACTGTATGTGTAGCGCATGTTATATCCTGAGAGGTAACAATGCTCCTTCCTCGACGTAAGGTCAGGCGCTGACCTACACGTCGGATACCGTGTTTTCCCTTTAGGTATCTTCCCTAGGAGGGCTCCGCCCCGGGCGGGAGAAGCAGGGTTATCTAAAGAGGTAGATTAGTGGGACTGAGTGTTCCCGTTTCAGTGAAGTGGGACTGAGTGTTGTTCTGGTTTCAGTGAAGTTGGTTGCTTGAGTGTTTTCGCCTAGTGTTTTGAGTATTGATTCCGGGCACGTGAACTACTGAGGTCATTCGAGTATAGAACATTTTCAATCCAGATAGGCGACGGTGTCCCTTCCCGCAGGACGTAAGATCCGGCGCCGACCTACACGTCGGCTAGCAGGTTTTTCCCTTTCCAAATATCTCCTCTAAGGAAAACTGTCCCAGCCGGCACAAGCGGAGTGATGTACAGAGGTAGATTAGTGGGCAGAAAGTTTTTCCGATTCCAGTGGTGTTGGCTGCTTGGGTGTTTTCGCCTAGTGCATGTGAAGTGGATATGCACTATTACATAACATCCAACATCCATTATTGTTTATTAACGCGTAATTACGTTGAATAGTTTCAATTACTCGTGAGGACAAGTATTTTAGTAGCAACTTTAGTAGCAATGGCCAAGCATCAACTGTTGCAACATGCGAAATTCACAATGTTGAAATCCTGACAATCTTCTCGTACACAGTTACACGTCACGGTAGCTTCCCTTATCGTGGTTTAACGAAAACATCAAAAAATTTTACTTTAAATGTTTTGATGGAAAAATTCTTCAGATTCATGAAGTTTCGTTTGTAATAAGCAATTAGAATCAGCATCATTAGCGGCGAGCGTAAGGGCAACGCCGGGCCTCTCTGATTGTATCCAGGCGAATGCCTTAACATTCCTACAAAACAGGCTCGGCCGCGCAGGCGATTTTCAGTCTCTTTTCCTAGTCCGTTTCCGTCTCTTCACGTCATCTCCCGCAATCCGACCTGAGATGCCAGTCGTATGGGCCTACTTTCCTCCCTTATTTAGCATACGTTGTCGGCGAGTTCTTCCCCTCAAAGTAAGGGATGCATTTAGTTCAACCAAACAGAGACAAATTTTATTCATGCGATTTAATCCCAAATGTTTAATCATTTTGTGTTGTCGCCCGTACGTGATACTGTAGCATACTGTTTCCACGAACTGATACTGTGTAATATTGATACTGATTGAAGCCTATATTATTGATATCAGGTCATGTTTTTAATTGTTTTTATTTTCACTCGTGTAATAATCTTCATAAATACCACCCGTGCTTTAGAAATTTTCAGATAAATCCTCTTGCCGCTCCACGGGTCGTGGATTTATCAGTAATCTCCAAAGCTCACATTGTATTACCTTCGACAAACATGATAAATATTTTACAAATATTTTATCGGCGCGAAGTGAAAGGCAGAGGATATCTCACAACAGTTTCAGCGAGGGCCAAGGGACAACTTGTGATACGAGAGGAGTAAATTTGGAGTTTGCAGCCTTCGAAGCCTATACATGTGACGCAGGCCTATGTCAAACTGTCCGACTCAGCCGGTATCGACGTAATACGAACATTGGTGAAAATGTTTGAGAGGTGGTCTCCATCTGCAAAAATGCTGCTGAAGAAAACCACAAAAAATGGTGTTCCAAAAAGTAGCACGGACATTTTCTAGCTGCTCAACAACAAATAAGTCTTCACGAATACTGCAAAAACCTAGTAAGGTATATACACAGTACAACAGTTCTTTTACCTACCAAGAATATCAAAATAGTTGCTATTCCACAAAGCAACAGAACGTTAGACATCTTTCATGTGGCCAGTGGCTGTATGGTTTTCATTCAACTTATGCAGGCAATGGAAATTAATAATATAAAAGGTTTTTGTATTTTTTTTCGAGGTCCTGAATATCTAAAAAAATTTAGACTCTTTTCACGTGACCGGAGGTTCCATAGCTTCCTTTGAAATTACGGGCGCATTGGAAATAAGTAATATAGGTATTGTGAACTACGTCATGCTTTCACATACTCTCGGAAACTTCACTTGCATTCCTTGTGTCCTTCAATTGGTTTCTAGAAACCTACGCTAGGTACCTGCAATATAGTTTTAAATATAACGTTCTGTGTCTCGTTATTTCAAATTCACGTTCATTATCACATCTTCAGTATTTACGTATGTGCAGTATTTACATCTACGTATTAGATCATTCCTTCAAAGCAAGTGCTCATAGTACGCCGCTGAATTGCGTCATCCAGCCCAACAACAAACACAATAAATGAATTAAATTTCGTAGTTTTAAAATTACTATTATAAAGAGTCTTTAAAACAGCTTCCATCATAAAATGGAATGTCGGAATAGTAATCAACATCCACTTATGTTAAATAATTCCTGCACCAAGCGTATGATTCATACAAACAATTCTCCGAATAAATAAATAAATACGTTATATCTGCATCCGAACCGGCGACTGTACACAGTTTTACTCTAGCTCAGCGCAGCAGCATTTTTATTAAGTCGGGCAGACGCGGCAGCTCGTAGGACACCCAAGCGGCTAATTCCGCGACATGCCTGCGTGGGGGCTGCATGCAGATGCAGGCCAGAGCCGGAGGGGCGGCGACACACACAACGCACACGGCGGAGTGGGAGTGGGGGTGAAGAGTGTGGGGTGGGAAGAGAGGGAGAGGGGAGGGGTGAGAAAAATGGCGCGGTGACCGCCCGCGCTGAGGTCGCAGCCAGAGTACGGAGGGGGGACAGAACTTGTGGGCGTGGCGCAATCTTCAGAGGCCTTAAGCCTGACCAAATTAAGGGCCCCCTTATCATACTGAAAATACTTAATACTTTTTATGAAAGAAAATTATCAATTTTTAAATTAAAATTTAATATTACAATATTATTCAATATTTATTAACTAATATAGTCGTAAATTTTTGAAGAAAATATTATTAGGAGTCACTCTTCATTGGGTATCCTGATCAAGTGTGTAGTCTGATTAGATATTAATTCACTACTGGTCTTCGCCAAGCGCTACCAGCACATGAAAGAAGAACGTTCAGGAAAGGGAGCGGAGACGACAGGGATGACGTAGAGTGGGGTTAAGAAATGGCGCAAAGGCATCGTACTACTTATTAGGGGCATTGCTCAAAGAGAAATCACAGATTATGGCGATATATATATAAAGAAATTAAAATGTCCCTAAAATTAGAATACTCTCCCCATATTGCAGTCGATGACGAGTTTGGGCAGTGAAAATTTGGGGAAGAAAAAAAGAACGAGGAGGGAGTATGGAGAGATTATCACTACTTTATCACTACTTCATTGGACGTGTCATGACGAAGTTCGAAACTGTCACTAGCGCAGAGTATTAAAGTCATTTTACGATACTCTTTTCATTACAAGTGACTTCCGAAAACTAATCGTAAAGTGATGTTTATTGTTTTCTAAATTGGAAAACAAACTAGCTGATTTTCTTCGTGTATTTATCATATAAAGTGTAACTGCGTCTCTTAATAGGAAGGGAAATTCTTTTAGTAGAACTAGAAAATAGGCAGTACGAATAAACGTTAAATTTTGAATTCAATAAAAGAACAGAAATCTGGCCACAAATATTTATGATGAGAATTTTAAATAACCGGAAAGGTATCGACAAGTGTTGATGAAATGAAACTGTAATAGTGAAGAGAAATATATTCGAAAACATCAAGTAAAAGAGTTGAAAACTGGAAAAGAGCATAGTTGGAAAATAATACACTGGCTCACATAAAACAGCGAATGGGATATTCAATAAAAATAAGTCATAAACGGTGTGATATTGATGCTTAAAGAGCACTTATAAAAAAGTACCTACTGAATAGCCTCATACAGAGAAATGTGGGGAATACTACTTAAACGAGACAATTCACAGCGAAAATAAAGGAAACAGTTTGCATCAGCACAGGGTTGCAAATAATAAATAGGGCAAAAATATCGGATTTTTTCTTTCGAAAACGGAACAGACACTAGGCGACAGTATGAGGGAGAAGTTATGGCATCTAGGAAAACGGGATGTAGGAAAGTAATGGACGGAAAATTTGGGACACCGAAGAAGAAAGAGCAAAGGAAAAACCTGAAAACAAGGAAAGCAAAGAAGAAGGAACATTTGAAAAAATGATGGGGAATACGAAGTAGGCGTGGGGAAAGGGCTTGGAGAGAGGGCGTAGGGAAAGGGCGTGGAGAAAGGGCGTAGGGAAGGGCGTACGGAAAAGGCGTGGGGAGATGGCACGGGGAAAGGGTATGGGGAGGGCTGTGGAGAGAAAACGGGGGAGATGTGGAGAGAGGGCGCAGGGAGAAAACGTGGTGGATGGCGTGGGGCGGGGGTGGGAGGTGGGAGGTGGGCGATGGACGAGAGCGTGGGGCGTAGGGCTAAGGCGGGGGCATGGGCGTGGGCCGAGGGCTGAGGGCACGGGCGTGGAGCGCTCGGCAAGCGCAGCCGTCAGCCGCTCCTCTGCGACTTGTTTCTCTTTATGTAGTTTTCAATTCGTTCTGCAATGGTGCTCGCGAATGCGCGGCCGGAGGCCCCTGCCGCGACAGCTCCAAACATTCCGGCGAATGTATGCAAATATATGCGACGGAGGCCGACAAAGCCCGCGGGTTTTAACATTTATTACTCCAAACTGGATAAGAGGCGGCCGGCGAGGAAGACGTGTTGAACGGGCGCGCCACGCGCTGCGGCGCTGCGAAGCGGGGGCGGCGCCAGAGGCGGCGGGGGCGGGCTGGTTGAGGCAGAACGGAGCGAATGATGGGACGGACAAGGCCGCGCACGCTGGCGGTGAGGGGCGGAAAAATGACACAGAAATAAAGGGGTGAATTGGTGGTGGAATAAAAGTGACGAAATGCGGGGTCGGATCCGACGGTGAGAGGCATCCTGAAATGTAGTGACCACCGCGCTAGCCTTTCTCTTGGTGGTAGAGTTCAAATCCTACCCGTACCATGAAGGCGGGGGCGGACTTGGTAGTCACGATGGAGCGAATGATAGGACGGACAAAACAGAAAACGATGGTAGCGGTGTGGGCCGAAAAAATGAAACGCAAATGAAGAGGTAAACTGGCGGTGGAACCAAAGTGACAAATTGCGGAGTCGGATATGAGAAAAGCAACCTGTAAAGTAGTGACGAGTTCCCTCGCCGTTTTTCATAGCGCTAGAGTTCAAATCTTACCCGTACCATGTAAACGGGGGAACTCGGTAGTCAGAATGGAGCGAATGATGGGACGGACAAATCCGCACACTCTGGCGGTGGTGAGGGGGGGGGGGGAAATGCCACTAAAAGAGGTGAATTAGTAGTGGAATAGAAGTGACGAAATGCGGGGTCGGATCTGACGGTGAGAGAGGCATCCTGAAATGTAGTGGCCAGCGCGTTCGCCTATTTCTTGGTGCTTTAGTTCACATTCTAGCCATTTCATGTGAGATTTGTCTTTAGTTAAATGTGAGGGCCAGTCAAATGAAAATGACACAGATGGGAAACTAGTGGTGCTAAAACAGCACATACTTTCTCGCCCGTATTTTCACGTAAAATTACGCGAAAAGTACTCAAATTTTCACAAATTGTACATGACCTTAATTCAAAATCTATCTTCAACGAACAGATTTTATTGATAGAAAAAACTCAATATTTCATATTTTAATTGTATAAAAACACCGAAAATGTTTTTGAACTTTTGCAATTTCCGAAAAACCAGTGTTTTCAACAAACATGTGACCTGAACAATTTTCTTAAACGTCCTTCACACTATCCAACAACAAAACTTAATAAAAAATGATGGAGGATCTTTTTTTAATTTTGAAAATGTTCCAGGGGCTTCATGTAAAGTAGCCTCAAAAATTAAAATATCTGTTTCAAATTCAAGGAGCTGCGATATCAGCCAGATCGATGGGAGAAAATCGGCTAAACGGTTTAACCGCTAGCGTTGTTCACGGACGGACATACGGGCGGACAGGCGAACAGACGGACAGACTGTCGGACGGATTCTGCCTACACCACGTGTTAGAGGATTTGTTTTTCTAAATTTAGCCACTGGATATATCCACTTTTTTGTAGCCATGGCCCTGTAATAAAGAGTTTTTCTCCCAAAATTTCGCCGTTTTTTCGCGCAGCATTACATAGCTTTCTCTGTATTGCATAAGCGGTAGCGAGAAAGCAGAAATGGCAGAGTGGTAAACATTCGTGCTGTTTCTTGCTCATTCCCAAAAGAGGGCAATTTCATACACACATCTATCAGCGTTACTTACGTCCGTTCCACGCTCTTTATATAATCTGTCTTGTTTTTATTCGACTGATCCTCATAGGTTTGTGATAGATCATCACGAAGTATCCCCGTTGACGCTGTCCTATCTTAATCTGAAGCAACTCCTAATGTCAATTTCGTAGATACAAGAATCATGATCCTTCATCGTTTCTAAGATTACAAACAATGAAAACTAGATTAAAATGGTTGTAAAACTCGTTCAATTGTTCGCACTTGAAAATCAGTCAGTATGCAAACTACGAAAATGATGATCAACAAACCTGTACCACACTTACAAATCATACGGTCCAGAGATTCGGCCTTTGAAAAAGGGACTGGGGCGTTTGATCCCAAATAAGTGAACATTAAGGCTGTGGTTTTGAAACCCGTGTACAAGTTTGAGTCGTGTTCGTGACATAGGTTGTCATTACGAGTATATTACATCTAGAACCTAATCTCTTGGGATGACAGGCTACTGCATGTGCATTATGTGTGTGCAATAGAAGAACTGGCTCCGGACACCCATAACAATGTTTCAACCGCCAAGATAGAACAAAAGGATGCAGTTTTAAGGGATGGAATGGATCTGAAGTATAACGTACGAGAGGACTGCAGATCATCTTTAGCGAACGAATATCCTGTTAGGATTGTGATAATGGACAGAATAGGGATGAGTGTGAAACAGAAAGGGACGCTGATGGCAATATAAGTAATCGGAACAACAGCGTAGAGATGGATGCTATTCAGAAAACATGATATGCTATTCATTTAACCAACTACTGAAAATGTTCTGTGATCAACACAACGTTTAAACGGACTCCTGTTTGTTTTTTTGATTTTTTTAACCTTCCTCGTCTTACTACGCACTTACGTAGAAAAGAGAAAGTATTGAAACGCTGCGTCGAAAATCGGCACATTTTCAACAGAAGGATCTCCTCCAGGTATCTCCACCAGCCAAGCACCGCATTAGCCTTGATAATCTCTAAGCTCCCAAAATGTGTGATAGTGTAGTGAATATAAGAATGTGTGTGTACAGGGAGGAGAGGAACAATGATGAAGAAGGAACGCACGTTCCGTAGCACGTTGGTAAGGGAACTGCTCTGGTATTGGCTTGGTACTGATCGGAGAAACCACGAAAATCTACCGATCAGAGCAGCCTGCTGCTACAATTCTCCTCCTGACAGTGGTTGAATTCGACCTAGCTCGGATCTAGCTCGGATTCTATAGCTCGGATCGAATACAGTATCAAATATGATTAAGGTGCATTAACTATCAACCGACTTGCCACACTACCTAAATCACAATTACGCTGCATACACACAATCTTCCCCAAGAATTCCATCCCACGAGGTAGGCGAGCAGCGTTTGGAACAGGCTCTAGCAGCGATCATTACGTTATGCCGGGGCTAGCGGGAGGCTCCGAGATGCGCAACTTGGGAGCCTCCGTCCAAAGGGGAGCCCTTAAGAGCCGGACTCTCTCCTAAGCGCTCGTTGGCGTGAAGCTACAAGGCAGCAGATGAGCCTTGTGATGACCCGGGCCGCGCCCTCGCCCCGGCCCTTCCCCCCGCCCCCATCCCCAACGGCCCGGCCGCTCGCTCTTGACGCCGCCAAGTGGCTGCTCCGCCGGTCAGTCGCTCTTCTGGACGCGGCTCGGCCCCGCCGGGGAACTCAGCGGTCGAGGAAGGCGATTGTTCTTCCGAGAGCACTGCTGTTACCGGGACGACCCGGCCGGCGGCCGTGCCGCTAACTTGTCCGCCCGCGCCACGGCGCTCCGATTTGGGTCGGAGACGAGCGGCTCTCGGAGAGGAACAGAGTGCCAAGGAATCCAAAGATCTTCCGTGGTGATAAGTGTTTGGAATATATTTACACTATGCAGGGTCGGATTTACTTACAAACAAGTACGTGCTTGCTTAAAGACACCCTTCCATGGAAATCCCGTGACGCGAAAAAATACAATTTTCCGAAAAACTCGTAAAATATGTTTGCATCTGTAAGATAACTGTCGGTTAAATAGTATTTTGTACTGAAAAGTACAAATAATTATAATTAACAATATAGGTTTATTTGAAATTCAAAATTTAAATATTATTCGTTATAATACTGAAAGACCCCTCACGTTGCTCATGGACTGCGTGCTAGCTTTCCGTGAGGCAGTCCTGGGTTCGATTCACGGCCGGGTAAAAAATGAAGCTGAATGCTTTCTAATACAAATCGTCTCAGTTTCTACAGCTGTGTGGCGAAAGAAAACAGCTCAGGCGGACGAAGTAAGCTATGTACAATGATGGGAATACACGACGCACGCCACATGTCTCCCTTATGTCAATGCCTGGGAACACCGCTACCTGGCAACACCCTAAAATGCCAAATACATACTTCTAAAAGGATTGTCATTCCACGTGGTATGAAATAGGTAGTTGCATGACTCAAAAATTATTAGTACAGTCCAAATATTAAGAAATGCATATTTAATGTGTGTTGCATGTGGTGTATTGTTTCGCCAACTCCAACACTTGTTAAAAGGCAATAAACAAATCTTGTTAATACTACATAAATAACAAGAAAAGAAAAATAGAACTAGTGTTAGAGCAAATATTATTTATTTATATATCTAAAATTCAAATTCATGGAGATTTTTATTGGTGAATACTGAACTTCTTTAAATAAATAATATACACAGAAGAGCGCGAAAAATACTCTTCGGGAAATCATGTATTTCCTTTGTTCTTTGCTGATGTTATTTATCAGCCAATTGCCGAAAATGGCAAAATAAATACAAGTTCTGGAGTAACTTAAATACAAACGAATATAAAACAGAAAATTTGAACGTTAAATAATGACAAACGAGACCCACCGACTGCAGACTGGAGCAATTTGCCCGATCTGTCGATAAATCTGTGTGTTCCAGCTCTACGATCGGCCAGTGTAGCTCAGTGAAGGGCTGCTCTCGATGCCGGATATCTCGAACGTTAGCATCTCCGGAATTGATGCCCATACTCCGTTCCATTTCTTTTCTCCATTTCACCCTCTGCCACCCATCACACAACTCCAGGCTTTCGTAACTCGGCCACATCGACCTCCCCGCCCCGCCGAGACCGCCCGCTCTGCTTTGCCTCTCACCCGCCCCCCCTCATCCCACAGCTCACCCCCACCAGCTTCCGGAGAAACTCAACCCCATAACGAAACTCGTGGCTCCTCTTTTTTCAACCCCCTCTAGCACCCACACTCCCGGGTCTCTCATACACGACGTCCTCCCACGTCTCTCACTCCCCTCTCCGACACTCAAGCCCCCTCCCCCTCCCTCGATCTCTCCGCCAGGCCCAGCCTCAGCCCTCGAGCGTTGCTGCCCCCTCTTCCCCGCCTACCCTGCAACCCCTCGATCTCGCCGGCTGACGACTCGCCGTGACCTCTCCTGCGCTCTCTCACTTCCTTCCGACGCGAGACGGGTAAATCCATTTTTTAAGTTAAAGAGCTTTCGATATTGTGCCAACAAAACTAATTACGGCGCCTGCGCGGTGCCCCGGGATAGAAATTGAGAAATATGACAAGACGGATGGGTCCATTGTCAAAGTCTAACTTGGTTTTCGGTTTGATCGAGTGGACTCCCCGTCTTACGGATCTCCCCTTTCCCAGTCTAAACTGTACTTTCATCAATATGTCTACTTTCGGGCTCCTCTTCTTCTTCTTCTTTGCTCAGCCCTTTTCTTTTCGCGGCTCCGCTGCGGTCATCGCTCATCAGAGACGGCGAGGGGGTACAGGGGTGGGTGTGGGAGTGGAGACGGGAAAGGAGGCGGGGACGGGCGGGTTCAAAACAGGGGCAGGGTCGGGGATAGGGTCATGGCGGGGTCGGGGCGGAGACTGGGGCATGGGGCGGGACAAGAGGGACAAGGACGACATCAAGATCGGCCGCGGTGGCAGGAGCGGGGGGTGGGAACGGGGGCATCCGAGGGTGCCGAGGGCTGCGGCTAGGGAGGGGTAGGAGACGAAGAATGACGGGCAGAGCGGATGGCCGAGGAGGTGGCTGGTGAAGAGGAAACGTGGGGAGAGAGTCTTGAGCACCGGTCCCAAATCGACGAAGCGGTCTCCACCCACAGATGTCGCCCCAAGGGGCGGGGGCAACATTCTTCTCCCACACCTTGGAAGACGCCATCAATTAAATAGATGTTCACAAGTCCAGACTTCGGCAGTAATTTAAATAACAAACTAAAAGAAAAATGTGAGAAAATAGTCGTTGATTGTCTATCTCATCTACCGCTGGTATTTGAACAATTTATTTACAACCTAACTACTGAACGTGAAACTAGTCTCATTTGTTTCCTAAACCGTCAGAAAAACAAAAACAGTAAAATTTAGTCCAGAGTATAGAATAAGAACTAGAAGCTCAATAGCAATTGTAATATATTGTATCTGATACCGATAGGATAATTTACGGATAACTATTAAGTAAGTGATTGTTTTGTTTTAATAAAATACTAAAATGTAAAAAAAACATTCATTCAAAACAAATACAGAAAATATGATCAAATTATTCGCCAGTTCATTTCGTGGTATCCTATGCTTTTATTCACAATGAACACAAATCAAAAATGCATCTTGCAGAAAGTTGAGCTGCCAACTCATTATGGAGTTTAAAAATCTTTGCTTCGTCGTGATAAGGAAGAAATAGTGAGATTGATAACGTTTTTCAGGGAATTTTGGATAGTTTTTTTATTACTCTTTCCATTTTTGGGAAGCCCGTATTGAGATCTTGTCCATAATATTTATTGGAGTCTTGTCTATATGTCTTGATAATTTACAATTTTCTTTAATAATGAATTTTATCGACAAAAAGATATACGAGAGTCCGAGAAAAAGCTCTGTATCCCCTTTGACCTCACAATCATACTATAATTTATGAGATGTGGAACTTTACCTTAGAATGAGGCATGTACATTTTGAAACTAGAACAAACAAACACTAACCTAATTGACAATTTTTTCATGGTAAGCACAAAAAATGCATCAAAAGGTTTCGTAAATATTTCTTGTACTTAACGCAAAACGCTGCAACATCTTTGCTGATCACACTTTCCTCTGTATCGCTCTGGCCATTTTTACCACTACCCATACAAACTTCAATTACTTTCTGCATTCGATGTCGTAGATTCACACGCTTTTTGACTACCTTTGAAACTAATGCGCGTATTGTGCGTAGCCGTAAACTTTATACTTTTGTCGATTTTGCCGAGTGACCGTCGAGATATTCTAGCGAGGTTAATTGTTGAGCGTCCATTTCAGGCCCTGCAATTTGTCACCTTAATCTCATGTCACTGTCACAGTCGCATTCTTGTATATCCATCCCTTTTGTCACGTATCAGCCTTCTCCCATCCATTTCGATGTCGAATCTTCCTGTCAGTCACCCAGGAACAGCTTACAACTTTCTCATTTTCAGTCCGGTAGTGTGTAGCAGGGTTCATTTCCTGGTCACTCTTCGCGGAATTTGTGGAGGCAGCTTCCCAATAAAGATCCTCCGTGTCATTTCTCAGTGACTGTTCACCCTATTATATCGAACATGTGTTAATCATATCATTTATAATTTCTGGTATGATCTCAAACTTGTTAAGAGGAATCAAACACTATGAACGAAATAACGCAGACATCGGGTTTCTGCATAATCACACATGTAGCATGTCACGGGATTTACGTTAACTCCGTTCACTCTCATCGTATGATAATCTTGTCTGTCCTCGTCCCATTTACCTCGATGACATATCTCCGCCACTCCCAGTCCCTTCATAGCTTGTGTGTGTTGGCCCGTTCGCTTCGCGAACCGACTCCCCGCTTTGGACATCGGCGCCACTCCCGCTCCCGTTCCCGCCCTCATCCGCCTCCATCGCCGCCTGTTCACACTCGTCGCCTCCCAAGACCCGACAAACGCCCCCGACTCTGCGCTTGCCACGTCAACGCTCTCCTCGTGCATGATCTGGAGGATGGGGTGGCGGCGGAGGCGAGAGCGTGGGCGGGGGTGGTGGCGGCGGCGGCGGCGGCGGGCGCCGGACGCAGCGGGGCCGTCCACCCGCCCGCCTGCCCGCCGACTCCACTTCCCGAGATTAAACTTCTTTTTCTTCTCCTTTTTCACATCGTCTCGTTTTGTTAGGAGTCGCGCAGCTTTTCCAATTGATTTTTTTTCGTCCCTTTTCTTTCGCCGCGTACAGTTTTTGCGCTCCAATGACTTATTTTGCCCTCGAGATGGCTATTTTGTGACCTTTTTTCTTGGCCTCTGCGGATGACTTGATACCGTGCGGTGCCGGTCGCCGAGGGCAACGGTGACTTGACGTTTGGACGTGTGTCGAGGCGCCGCAGGCGTTGACTCGTTTCGGATAAGGCGATTCCACGGTGCCGGAGCCGACGTGTCGTCAGAAAGGGAGATACAATGGGCGATGAGAGGGGAAAGTTTACGGACGTTGTACGTCATAAATGGGCGCTAGAAGAGTTTTTTATTAATTCGACAAATGTGAAAAATTATTTTCGTGAGAATATTTTCTTATTATCGACTTAACGCAACCCAACAGAGAAGCGTAAAGTCACTTTTAACGGTCGGTGACTTTTAAGGAAAATAGAAACAAATATTTTAGATAAAGATGTCGTATGAGTAGACTCATTCTAAGAAATGATATTATTTGATTACATGGTGTTTTCTTATAAGAAGTATTGAACACATATTGGTAACACAAACAGCAGATTCGCTGGCTCATTTTCTGTTTATCGACTTAATTGACGTTAATGACTACTAGTGTTCTGCAGCATCAAAAATGTTGGTGAACACCTCCACACAAAATAGTTTTCCCAAAGGTAGATCGGACACTACTCGAAAATCTAATATGTAAAAATCAATGTATGTTCATATTTTATGCGCTGTCGTTCCGTTCATCCGATTGTGATAAAAGTTTGTCAACTTATTGCTTGCACTTGCGCAAAGAATATAGGCATAGCACAATTACAATGTGCGTATGTCTGTTGCATGAAGTCGCAAAATGGGGGCGTTGTTTATGATTTTATGCGTTTATGCTGATTCAAGCTCCCCTGAACAGAACCTCTACGCAACCCGCTGCGCCTTTAAGCATTAAGCGCATCTTCGCTGCATATTCTTCCCCTGCGATCGGCCGAATTTATTACTTGAATGTTATCTCGGAAAAGTAAATTAAATTTCTCCACAACAGTGTCATAGCTCATGCATATCCAAACTTGAGGAAGAACGTTTTAACAATCGGATACTTGACAACCATGTCCAAAACAGGACATAGAACAAACCCATACTCGCCAGAAAGTCTTTCATCTATTACAATTTTTGCAGAGCGTAGCATAAAACGTAATTAACAATAACGTGATCAGTAGCGTGTGAAGTGTATAACATTGCAATAGCAAAGTATTGCTGGGTCTACTTGTAACAAATAAAATAGTCTCATATAATATTGCAATAAATTAAATATTTTCACAAAAACAGTCTTTCTACACGAATATTGCAGTAACACAATACAGTATACCCGTGTTTACAGATACACTGTACAACAGTTCCTTATATACTTTAATACAAAACAGTCGCTATTTTATAACGCAACACGTGAATAGAAAATATTAAATGGCGGGTAATGGCGGGCAATGGCGGGCAATGGCGGGCAATGGCGGGAAATGGCGGGCAAACCACGTGGAAATTACGTTAAAAATCTCTAATTTCGAAATTATTTCAAGGGGCGCGTAGAGTCAACACTGGACTGCCCTCAGTATGTTTTCTAGCTCACAGCTTGCCTGTGAGTACTATCTGAGCCTATCTTATCTGACGGCAGAGCAGCGATGTAAAATTGGTCGTTTCAGGAGACAATCCTACGTGAAACATTGTACATTTCCATTTCTATTTTTCTTAAAAATTGTTTCAGCAAATAAATACTCTGCATATAAACCACATATGTATACGATTCATAAATAAATAGGTAGGTTTCGACAAGACACGACAAACCATTTCTTTCCTGACATTAGTCGACGAATATTATTTACTCTGCGCGTTAATCTAGGTTTAATTTTCGGGGTAACGTTCAGTTAGATCACAGATCATTCATTCCCAACTCATTCTTGATTACGAATTCAATGTAGAATTGAATGGTCTTTTTACTTGCCACTCTTCAATGTTAGATGCAGACATTCAGAAGACGTGCGCAAAATATAACATATTTTTAAAAACTCATGTTGCAGTCGGTAAGAGAACGTGTGCATAACCATCCACAGTACGTAACCAAATAGTGGCTGTGTGTATTAACATAGTTTCGGCAATCACGTTATTTGATACTATTTGCTCAGAAATTGGCAACGATATGCCTGTTTTCGAGTAGCGGCGAAACATAAAGAAATTGAAAGAGCCCTATTCATACGTTAGAGCAGCTTGATTAACCTAGTTTTAATAATAGCTAAGAGGCTGTCATCCTCGCGATTCACTAATGGCCCATCCTATCGCTTCCCAAATCGAGTTTTATGCACTGCCGGGCATCCCGCCTGCCGAAACCAGCTTTGATCACCTTTTACCTCTGACCACATCGTTCCAGTCCGCTCGCTGATAACGTTCGGTAATACTTCTCCCTAACGCCATACACTGAACTTCACTCGCCAACGCCATGCGTCACGCCTACTAACTTCACTAAGGCCACTTACCTTCATCAGGAAAACAAGCCCCAGGAAACGGTATACTAAATGTTCAATCACGCAAATCATCGAGAAACCTTGACATTCAACTATTCAGGATGCTTAAAAGCACCAACATTCCAAATTATATTTGCAGTATTCACATAACATTCATATTGGCCAAAATTAAGTCAGGGACTCCGAAAATATATTATTATTATTATTATTTTAACAACAACAATAATAATACGTACGTGTAGAATGCATAAACAGGTATTACAAAATAAAGCGTACAAACACAGAGGGTGAGGGGTCAAGGAGAGAAGATTTTTCAGTAAACCCTGAGGATACGAGGCCAGAACTGAGCGCAAGATGTGTCAAATTTGACGTCTGTCTCCCTGAGGAGGAGCATATCAACGTGGTCTCGAGTTATACGGGTGGCCACTACTTCAGGCTGAAACACGTAACTTACGCAGAAAAATTGTAAGAAAAATCTCCAAAGCATTATTTGGAAGGACAGGAAGGGACAGAGGATGGCGCGGCAATTGCGCTGAACGCAGAGGGGCGGGGCTGCGTGTCTTAATACGTGTGAACTGAACTGGTCGGGTGAACGAATCTGACTGAACAAAGACCAAAGAAGGACGTGAGCGAGAAATATTTTTTTCGGCTTCAGAAGGTGTTACACTAAATGGAACATTACTTGTAAATACATAGTAATTGAGTTATTTGGCCGATACGGAGCAAATAACGGACACGGTTAAAGTTGGTAAACCGATGCGATATCCGTCGTTTATGAATGATCAAGTCCATCATTTGTGATATTAGCTGTAAGAAGTTCAGTAGTTTCGTAATACCACCTTCTTTTGAGAAAAATCATAGAAGTAAATACCATTTTTAATAGTACTCACTCATACGCTGTCTCTAACTGCAAGTCACTTGTTCTCATTGTGACGAACAGTGGTCGTTAAGATCGACTTCTCGTTGATATGTTTTTGTGTTGGTACATATAAACAGTTTTACGAATAATAAATGTGTCACTTAATAAAATTAATGTTAACAGGTATTAATTTGAACAGGACGTTTTCTGTCAATCTTAAAGGTTTCTTTCCGAGCCCTAATATGCCCGTCCCTCTGCGACCTAATCGCTCTCTGCTTGGGCTAACAATGACATTGAATAGACTAACTCGCGTCCTGAGAGCTTAGATTCCACCGAAAGCCGGCAAGAAGCAATGATACAATGACAGTAGCCGCACCCGGCGGGCCTACGATGGCTCACAGGCGTCCGCTCGCTGATGCGCGGGCAGTTGAGTCGAAACAGCCTGACCTAAGGCGTCAACATGATGGCTACTCTGTTTTAAAGCGCTCCGTATAACTCACTCCAACCCCTGGCCCTCATCCCCGGCAGCTGTATACCTCCGGTCACTTCCACGAGAGGACCTCGGCACCAATCCCACCCTTAAGCCCTCACCCGTCGACCTCGCAAGCGCTGCCAACCGACACTGGAAGCGCCCAGCCGGGCGGCCGGGCACAGGGCGGAGCTGCGGTGGGGGCAGGGGCACAGAGCGGAGAGCTAGGGGAGCGGGAAATGCGGGGCAAGGCAGAGAGTTCGCGCCTCCTGAAGGAGAGCTAGCGGGCCACTCATGGCACGGAACAATAATGGAGGGCGGCAATGGGCAGTACTGAGCAGAGGAAGGCCGCGGGGAGGAGAGAGGATGGGGACAGCGCGGGGTGGAGAGAGTGCGGGGCGAACAGATTGCGGGGCGCAGAGAATCCCGGGCGGAGAGAGTGCCGCGCAGAGAGAGAGAGAGTGCCGGGCAGAGAGTGTGCGGGGTGGAGTAGGTGCCGGGCGGAGAGAATGCAGGGCGGAAAGAGTGCGAGGCGGAGAGAATGCAGGGCGGAGAGAGTGCGGGGCGGGCAGAGAGTGGGGCGGGCAGGGTGCGGGGCGGGCAGGGTGCAGGACAGAGAGGCTGCAGGGAGAAGAGAATACGGGGCGAAGAGAGTGCAGGGGGGAAAGAGGACGGGGCGGAGAAGAGGACGGTGGAAAGGGTGAAAAGGACAGGGCGCCCAGAGAGGAGAGCGCGGGGCGTGGAAGGGAGGGGAGGGCGCGGTGCGGTGCGGGCGCACAGCGAAGTGGAGAGAGCGTAGGGCTGGGGGAACGCAGGGCACCAGGGTGCTGGGCGCAGACAGTGGGATGCAGCCGAGATGGAGATGGCGCAGGGAGGGAAGAGGTCAGAAAATGAAAGGGGCGGTGAAGGGGTGGGGTATGATCGGAGGGAATGCTCACAGGGAGTAAGTTTGGGGGACGCGAGCCAGCGGGTTGGGAAAGGTGAGGAGGGAGAAGGGTAAGGTAGGATCGCCACGAGGGAGGAGCGGGGAAGCTCGGGTAGGGGAAGCCGCGGGTTGAGTGAGTGAGACGTCAAGGGAGCGAGAAGGCGGGGCCGGGGAGAGCAGGACGGTGATGGCGCAAAGCGCGCGGGAGGGGGAGGACGCAAAGCCAAAGCCTCGTCGCGGGGCCCGCCGCCGCCGCCGTCGCCGCCGGACGAGAGCGCACGGCCGCGCGGCCGCGAACAGAGGCGGCGGCGCGCGCCTGCTTGCCCGGCGCGGCGTGCGGATGCACACGTCGACGCCCACGCACGCTCACGCGCCCTCGCCCACGCGCCGGCGCTGCAGAGCGGAAGCGCCTCGCGGGGGGCGGGGGCGGGGCAGGGGGTGAGAGGGCGCAGCGCCGCTGCGGGTCCACAAGTGCCCCCGGCGCCACGCGCTTCCAAGAACCAGCTCGGCGCCCGCGCGGCATTCGGCCAACTGCGCGCGGGGCAGCAAATGTCAAACTGTGCTTACCGCTTCGAAACTGTCGGCGGGGATGACAAGGGGCGCAATTTAATTTCTACAGTCTCTCAAAACAAATTGTCGCTTTTTTGCCAGGAAATAAAAACATGAGGTGGCAAACTGAATGTTTCATCGACCGAAGAAGTATATTTTACAGCGTCATGACTGGTCTTGGACAGTTCAGTAATGAACGTAACTTGAATGATATGTTAAGAACGATAAGTTAATTTCAATAAAACATGCAATTCCGCTGGACTATTTTTCCCCATTTCCATTTTATTGCAAACACATTTTACTGTTATATCTGAGTTTACAATCCTGAGAGTAACAATCTATTAAAAATTATATAATGCATATACTATATAACAATTATATAATGCTGTTATAATGGTTTCTAAAATGTTAAATATACATGCTTCGTCGTATTATTTGTATCGGTTACGAAATGTTATAATATTGCAACTCGTGTCTTACTAATAATCAGGTTCCTCTTGAAAAATTCTATTTACTATTCAAAGTACGGGCGATTTGGACATAAACATCATTTTAATTATTTAAAACTCGAAAGCTTGAATGAAGTCCCATGTAATTTAGTGCATTCTGCTTCTGATGAAAAGTTTAAATAAAAATTCTGGAGACGTTTCAAAGACAACTTTGCTTATGTATTTACAGAAAGTCACGATTTGACTCACAATTACGCGAAAAGTACTAATACCCTGAAAAACTGAATATGAAATAATTTTAAGATCTAATACTAAATACATAACATTAAAAAAGAAATATCTGGCTTCATGAATGAAGGAGTAGAACAGGTTCTAATAGAAGTAAAACTTCGGCAATTCTCGAAATTACAGAACTTTGTTTGAAAATCATTATGTTGACATTTTTATAAGCGCCCAGTCGTCCATTCGAGCAAATAATAATACAAAGAAAGAAAAAGAAAAAATGCATCCATTTTTTGAGAAAATTGTTCCATGTGATTTTTCGAAATTCCCCACCTTCAAAAAAATAAAAGATCCATTTCGAAGTATCGAAATTATTCAAGAAAAGGCAAATATTTGTTTTGAAGAAAATCCTATTTATGGCTTATGTGCTAAAGCGAAAAAGACAGAAAGATTTTAAAGACACTTCACTATCAGGGACCCAACGCGTATACGTTCGTCAAAATCTCAATATCGAGAATTTGTTACGTAAAATTCTCTATTCCACGTATATGACAAAATAAAGAGCAGAAATAATTGAAAGATCACCCAACCCTTAAATATATATGATTATTATACTAAAAAACTAGGTACAAAGCTTGTTAATGGCGTATAGTAATTCTGCTTAAAAAACTCTAGGAGTAATGTCTGCAAATGTAAAGAAATTGTATAAAAATATAACCATCCAAAGCAATTCTACTTTTTTAAGAATCTTCACCAAAATCTGAAATAACACTCAGATATAATCATCTCAATTAATAACAAACTTCCACTTGCAAGCTTTCAAGTAAATGGCATCGCTTCTCGTTTATATAGAACACGGTGCCTCATCCAACTACTGTCGGAGCTGCAGAACAACTGAAACTGGCTAAGCGTATACTTATCAACAGAGGCGCAGACAAGAGCACGCAAAAAGACGACGGCATTTCAGCTACAGGGAAAGAATTAAACGCGACAGAGATTCGCCGGAACAAGCGAAAATAACATGCTAGAGGACAATTCTACTGTGAAGAAAGATATAAGATCGCATTGTGACGAGCCGGGCAGCAAAGAAACGCGTCAAACGTAAAATTGCCGTAATATTTCATTTTGTAAGTAACTATAAAAATATAGTCAGATCAGATTAGTAGGGTGAGGGGGCGACGTGCATTCTATGCATTTGGTCACGCGCTACATCAAAGTATTCCGGGTTAGCCTACCTTTCAGGGGTTATACTTGGCCTTGACGGAATTGCTGTCGACATTAATTCTGTATTATACGATATCAAAGTTTCAATTTGAAAAACAAAATCGAGTAACAGTGTACAAATTACTCACAGAAATGTCTTTTCCGAAATATCTTTCTTAAATAGTAAGATCGTAACTCTGTTTTCTATACTTTAGTTATTCATTATTTACTACCAATATTTTTCTTTAAAATAATCTCAGAAATCAAAGATGCTCACTTCTCGACTTCAGATCCAGAAGATCCAAATAACCAGATTTTCACCTTTTATTATGCTTCATTGTTAATTATGTGAACTGCCAGTCTGTTGATAACTTTAGCGCCTAAACAGATCAGGCGGTTTTCTCCAAATTTGACATTCCCCAATCGATCTGGTGGAACTCAAGGCTCTGAGAATTTGAAATCGATATTTTGATTTTGGAGACACTTTGCAAGAAGTACTAACAACATTTTCTATTAACAAAGCTCCAATTTTTTTATAATATTTTTTCTCGAATATAGAAAAGAAAGCATAGAAATGACGCAAATCTGATTTTCGTTTACCTCTCTGAATTTAGTAAATCGTAAAAGTCAAATTTTTTCGGCTTCGTCTTATAGCAACAATATTGAAGATTGATATTTTTTCTTTAGTGAAATCTGTTTTACAAAGATGTCTCACAATACGACTAGTTTTCGCGTGATTTTGCGTTAAGTATTGGAAACTTAAATTTTAACAAATATATTTCGCACAAACGTTTACATTTTTCCTTTATTTTTTCTCCAATAGAACAGAGTACTTTTATAAAAATAGCGAGGGTGCGATTTACGTTGTACTCTTTGATTTTTCGAAAATATTAAAAGTAAACAAACAGTACGAGAAGGCATGTGCGTTGTTGCACACCACAAGTTGCAACATCACTAGTTTTGATTGTCTAACGACTCCAGAAAATTTGCTAAGAAAATAATTTTTGAAACACATTGAATATTGGAAGTATTTACTTAATCACATCTGCATTTAAAGGTGCAAATAATATGCACGAAATGTGGAATTAGAACCAGAAAGATTAGTACATGGTTCAAAAGTTCAAAATTGAGAGCAATACTCAAGGCGAATATGTCCAGATTTGTAGTACGCATTATTAATCATTTGAGAAACTGAGAATATCAAGAAATACAAAAACTAAGAAGTTAACATATAGCTTTGTTGCACAATGTATTTTCAATATTTTGAAAACCAAAAAGAAAGTGTAGAAAATGAGCAAAAGAGATTGTATGCAAAAGTAATAAAATAAAATTAAAGTTCTAAAAGCTTCTTAGTGCATTATTTTAATCCCTGCTCCTTTGCTTTCACAGTTTTTCTAGAGTTTCTGAAGCAAATTTTGTTTCTCCTTTAGATGTGTTCTGATTTAAGTAATTATTTCCCCGCATGTTAATGAAAAGTGATAAATTATTTTTCAAATAAAGAAAATAAAATCTTATAATTTTCAAATGTATTTAATGTAATTAAATGAAATTGTAATTATACAAAATACAAGCTCATTAAGAGTTATGAAGATTGTTTACACTTTAATAGACAGCAAAATAACTTATTAGCGCATACAAAGGAAGTTACATAAACTTTTCGAATAAAGGGAAATTACGACAGAATGATTTTTCTTTGTTACGGTAAGTGAAAATTAGTGAAAAAAAGAAGTTAAAATTTATTAACATGCATTGATCAAAAATAATTACTCTTTCCTTATAAAAGATAACATTTATTATCTCTCAAGATACATCAATCAATGGATGGATTACTCAAAGAAGGGAGAATTAACAGAAAATTTATACAGATATAAAAATCATTTCATTGGCCAGAAAAATAAAAAAACAGGTGTATTTCTTCGAGTCAACATATCTATCTAAAAAAAAGGAGCATTTCCGGAATTTTTTGAAACTGTAAGTTGAAAATTGTACGACAAGAACCAATAATGTAAAAGTATTGTACTAAATTATAAATAAGCTGTTCAAAAAATTAATTGCTCTAACCGGGAATCGAACCGTTGTCACTAGGCAAGAGTCCAGTTGCTCTTGACGTACAGATATTTACTCTTGGCGTACACTTCAAACAGCATTTTGGGACATATACGCATATTTCACCACCCTGGTTGTTAACTTGAACAATTACGAAAGAATGCGTTCCCTGCATCACAATTAACGCCCACTGTTCCCACTCCACAGTTATGTATCTAATAATTATTGCATTAAATTACGTTTAAACTATCGGAATAATTTTTAAACTATTTTAATTTTTAATATATCAGGAAATAAAATAGCAAGGACACTTGAATGTAGACATCCAAAACAATTTGTGTCCTTCAGAAATGAAATAATGGAGAACTACAGAGTCTAGTTTAAGAATCCCGCTTCACTATGGGGGGAAAGCACGTCCTACAGAAGCAGCTGAATTCCTCTTTCCGACAAGTTTGGAGAGGGCTGAGAAGAATGGACCCCATGCAAGCCGCCACGAGGGGACTTGCAAACTCTAGTGGCCATCCAATCAAATCATTAGTGGGCGGTGGGACGCAAAGGGATTTGTCGCTGGCGGTCTCTTCGTCAAACGGCGAGGAGAACCCCTTCACGACGAATTAACTATATGCGACACCGCTCGCCGCTGTAAATGTGGACGAGGCGAAGAATTGGCAGTGATAATCTTCTTTCGTGTGGGTGGGAAGGAACATGAAAGTGAGAACTTTCGGGTAGAAGAACCGTTTACGTTTACTCTGGCATTTAATAAATTTTTACTTTCTCACAATAGAATAGAGAGGAAGTTATACTGCTGCGCGAAAAAACGGCGAATTTTCAGCAGAAAACTCTTATTGTTGGGCCCTGGTAACACAAAAAGTGGACAAATCCAGGTGCTAAATTTAGAAAAAATCCTCTAACAGTCATAATTCATGTTTTGTGGGTCATTGATAACGAAAAATCTATTGATGGCAAAACGTCCGCCTGTCTGTAAACAACGGCTTAACAGTTCATCCGATTTTCTCAAAAAATGATATTCCACAATCGGTCTGGTTGATGCCGCGACCCCTTGAATTTGAAATCGATATTTTAATTGGCGGGTGCTTTACATGAAACTCTTGAGACATTTTCTAAATTTTCAAAAAAATGACAGTATTGTTTTTAATTCAATTTTGTTCTGGGGAGTGTAAAGGACATTTAAGAGAATGGTGCATGTCTAATGTACGTTGAAAACCCTGATTTTTAGAAAATTGCATAAATTCAATTTTTTCGGCGCCTTCCTACAACTACAATTATGAATATAGATTTTTTCTCTTAATGAAATCAGTTCCTTAAAGATAGATGTAGAGGAATTGTAACGCATTGTTTTTAAATATACAGTTATAAATCAATATCATACATAGTTTATTAATTCAATTGTTTTCTAGAATGCAAATCTATTTATATATTCATTTTAGTAGCTACGTTCCTAAGTGTGTTATTTTTTAAATGTAATGTGTAAAGTAAATACACTGAGGTTGTCTGGTATCAAATCTCTATTTCTGCTTAAGATCTTTTCGATCGTGTAGCGATCATCGTCAGAGCTGGAAATACATTAATAGATATAATTATTAAAGTATAATAGATATAATTATTAATGTATTTCCAGCTCTGACGATGATCGCTACGCGATCGAAAAGATCTTAAGCAGAAATAGAGATTTGATACCAGACAACCTCAGTGTATTTACTTTGAATTAATAAGGTATCTACATCACCAACAGTCTAATTAATAGTAATGTGTAAAGTTGATTGTATTTTTTTGTAAATATCCGGCGATGAGAAAATTTTCACTTGAAAACTAGTTTCTAATAAATGAAAAAAAGTTCTTAAATGTTTCATTTTACATCATATTACTGGCAAACTATATTCGCAAGAATGCGATACCAAAAAAGTTACTAGTTTTTTTAAAAATGACCACAGTTAACTCACAATAAAGATATGCAAGTTAGCATTTTTTCCAAAATTCATTTGAATTATAAGAAGCTTTCGGTGGCTTAGCCTCAATATCACATCACCTTGAAGCTGGATTTTAATTACTGATGTGAATGGCTAAGATGAGAAAATAAATTTGTTAGTAAAAGCGGTGACAATTTGCAAAATAATTTCAGCGCTAAAAACACCTCACCAGGTGATCAGACCAATATAAAAGTGAATATGTACTAATTTTGTTCCCCTGAATGTATTGAAACTTATATAATACAGTGCTATGTATAGTTTTTTAAATAAATTCGACAGATAACGAGGAGTTCAAGAAGAAGTATGATAAGCAAGTAACCAGAGACCGCATTTTGTATTTCTTTGAATTTCCAGCGAGCAAGCGCGAGTTATTCATTCATTTTAAATTCATGCACAAACTAAGGCGCAATTACTGCAGATCTGGCTATTTAAGTAACATCCAGAGAACAGGAAATTTTCATTATGTTTCGTGTTGGGTAATGTTTTGAAACTTTCCTTTCTATCAAATGAAAATCGAAGTGCGGAAGACGAATCTCTTCTCCCTTTAAACAGCAAACTTTTCCAAGTTCTCTACTCAATTTTCATTCACTTCAATGTAGTTAGAAGAATTAGAAAAGGAAGAAGACAGACATAGTTCAATTTTTACAGTGATTTTAAGGAATGTAGATTCGAAGTAGTTATTTAAACTAGGTGCCTAGAAGATCTCAAACTCAGAGGAAAGTACATTTACTTCAACCAACGCGAATATTTGTATTTCTACAATCATCTTTTCTTCTCTATTGGTATGTAGATTTAAGTGGTACTAAATCACGATCAAACGCAATCCAACTTTGAGACCCATCACAACAGCGTCTTAATTATTTATTTATGAAATTAAATTGAGCAATATCAATTGGGAAATAACGAAATACTTTCGCCCCCCCTAAAAGCCTCGTATCGTAATATTCACTACAGTATTACAGGATCGGTTTTGACTAAAATTCAAAAGGAATGAATTTATAAACACGGCCGGTATATTTTCCATTCAGACAATGTTATGACAACTGAAAGGAAACCCAAAGCAGAAAAGTCACGACTCTACTTCGGAAAATCTTCGAATAAGAAGATGCGCGCGAAGAAATAAAGGAAGACGGTAATAAATAACGGAAACGATACGCTACAGAGGAACGTGCCAGGAAGTTCAGGATGCGACGTCGGCATCCAGAAACACAATCTTATTTAACATAATACCCTCGCAGTCATTTCTGAGGTAAATACGCATCCTTCCTATCTCTTCGAGGAAGGGCCATCAGCACTAAATTTGCGGAAGTACCGCGAGGCACTCTCTTCGGGGAGGGGCCCTTTCAGGCCGGTTCGGTGTTTAAACATTCAATCCATTTCGTTCGACCCGCTTCCTTTCCAGGCGTCGCCGAAGGGGGCGGCGGGGGTGGCAGGGTCGGGGAGCGGCGGGGGCGGCGGGGGTGGCAGGCGGGGCAGGGTCGGGGCGGCGGGGAGGCGGGGAGGCGGGGAGGCGAGGAGGCGGGGAGGTGGGGAGGCGGGGAGGCGGGGAGGCGGGGAGGCGGGGAGGCGGGGAGGCGGGGAGGCGGGGAGGCGGGGGGAGGCGGGGAGGCGGGGAGGCGGGGAGGCGGGGAGGAGGTGGGGAGGCGGGGAGGCGGGGAGGCGGGGAGGCGGGGAGGCGGGGAGGCGGGGAGGCGGGCGGCGGTGGCGGTGGTGGCGGTGGGGGCGGCGGGGGCCATGGGGGCCATGGGGAAGACGGGGGCGTCGTCGACGTCTTCTGGCTTGATAACGGAAGTCGGTCTGTTCCGCAGCGCGGTGCAGGCGCGGCGCGGAGCGGCCGCGTTTCAAATCGGCGACGTCCGACTGCCTCCGATTGGATTTATTTGTGATCGACCGCTTTCTTCCCCGCGCCAGCCTTGAGCCATTACCGTCACTCTGAACGCTGCGTCTCGCCACGCTGCGCCGCCACGCGCACAGGCGACACCTTTTTCTTCCCTTGCACCTTCTTCTTTCGCTTGGTTTTCTTTCGTCCCCATCGTGACGACGGCCGTGTTTCCGCATCCTGCCCGGTCCGTGCTTACTTCGTTCTCTTTCCGTCGACTTCAGGTCTGCCGTGTAATTTTCTTGGAAGATGATGTTTTCCCTCCATAATCCGCCCACCCGGACAGCTATTTTTCCTTTTCTTTATCACCTCTTTCGTATTTTACGTACCACTTTTCAACCTTCATTTAAATTTCGAGTTTGTTTTTCGTTCTGTGCCACTACACATTTGGTGGCACGTAGTTTCTTGGGAACTTCATGCGTCTCTTTCTCACGGTCGCTGTCATTTTCATTCTTATCTGTACTTTGTTTTTTTCTTTAACTCCTCTTTCTTCTTTTAAAGTGTTATACCAAAGTCCAGCAGTTCATTCTTCTCTTCATCTATCTTCTCCAACATCGGTTGTCTTTTTTCTTCTTCATTTGTAAGGTTCCTCCTCAAGCTGCTTCCTCCACCCGCCCACCGCTCCTGTCCCTCCACTGGAGGTGAGGCGTCGAAGAAGTGGATCGGACTTGCCTCCCGCGTCGGGAGACAGAGAAGGGTCGTCGTTGGAAAGTAAGCGGGGCTATTTTTAAATCTCGAACAGAGGGAGAGGCTCTCGTAAGAAGAGAGAGATGGAGACGTTTCGTTGGGAACTACAAATTTCGCTCGGGTTCGGGATGAGTTTTTCTGATATGTCTTTCAGGGCCGCGTTTCACGAACTTCTCTCCCAGCCCGCCCCACCCGCGCAGAACAGTGTGGCTCGTCGCGCTGTGTCGATATGCTGAGGCGACGGAGGCGTACGGAGCTGGTCGCCGTTGGAATGAAAATAACCGATAAGTTTTTTTGCGTGTGTTTTTGTTTCACGAACTATTTTTCCATTACTTTCCAACTTCGGGAGGCCAGGCGAGTGGAATTGTATGCCAGTAGAACGAGCTCAATAAAACCCAACAACCACCGAATTCTACATGGCGAAATTACAGGAACAGTGCGTTGTAGTACATTCTTAAAAGTTGGAATGGTGTTCGAGTGGGCTGGACGATGTATTTCTATGCGCATTTTGATTTGCATCTGGTGAATTTAATGGCACGTATGCATCATTATAATTAGAAGTACACGTACTAAGAGGGTTTGAATTTTGACCCAAAATTTATCAACTAAATATAAAGATTATATTATAAGAATATTTATGTCATTAGTGGCCGGCAACGGGGAAACAGGGGCTACGGGGCAATACAGTCCGATCTTCAGCACTTTAGGATCAACATCATCTGTAACGCGACTAAAAATGCAATTTTGTCTGTAAATCAAATGTTTGCCATCAATTCCAAGTTGTTTTCTTTTAAATCAAAGACCAAAATATTGACCCTTACCAGCTATTCTCGGTCTGCGTTCTTCGGTAACGGCATTTGGTTAGCTCATGCAAAATTTTATCAGTTAAGGACTTAGATTAAAATGTCTAGTATGAGCTAACATTATGAAAGCTCCGCTGTTCTCGTTGAACATTAGATCAGCTCTAACAGAACAAGAAGCAGAAGCTGAAAGTGGAGCTTTCTTAGAAGGTATTGACACATTTATTGATAATAATATTACTGTAAGATTCGACATTCAGAAATGTATAAAGTTTGAAGAGAAATTTAAAATTCGGATTCCGAATCGAAAAATGAAGTTACATTATCTTTTAACGCTTAATTCACGTTCCTTTTCATTCGAAGCTACCTTTCGATTTTACTAGACCACATTCTCGGCTAACTACCAGTAACTAACATTCTCTTGAGAAAATTCCATAGTGGTCCCACTCCTCCATCAACAGCACACATAGATAGCACTAACGCCCATCTCAGTACTGCACTATTACGTATGTGTCCGAGGTAGCCCCCCAGCTCACCTTTGTGATCGAACTCAATGAGGGTGCTAGTTCCTATATTACGCAGGTAGATCGAACACAGATCTCATAGTTACCGGCTGAGATGAGTTGAGAACTAGCATGAATATGAACTCTGAAGCGACTCTCAGAGGGTTGTCCTAGGGTTCGACTTTTGACAGCGGCGAATTTTCGACTCTAGCTAGATAGCTACGTCGAATTCAGTCACTGTCTGGAGGACAATTCTAGCGGCTGGCTGTTCTGATCGATAATTTTGCGTGGTTTCTACAATCAATACCAGCCGAATGCCGGAGCAGTATCCAAACAAACGGGCTACGGACAATGCGCAATATCTCCATCCTTTTCCTTGTACCATCTCCCCATAAACGCATTCACTCTTAAATGCACTATATTACGACACATGTCGGGAGTCCAGTCGGGAGCTTCGAGCTCCACTGGGAAATACCTGGAGGTTGAATTGCACCCGCAGGCTGACGTGTAGGTCGGCGCTGGATCTCATCATCCAGTGTGGAAGGAACACTGCTACCACCCGGAATAAATTACACTAAATAGACTAATAGACATAGCAGTTGACGCGCTCGGGAACATCTATCAATAATGTAATTGGTGAGGACAAGACATTATGGAAGGATTAGGGTCCAGTGGAGATACACGAATTACCGGGAATGAATTCAATGCCATAAACACAACTGTTAACATGCATGCCTCACGCAAATTTCGGGCCGACAGCTTTAGTTTAAGCGTGCTTTAAACGCGCCTGCTCCAAGCCTCTGCGCCAGACTGAGTATACGAAACTGAGTGACAGACGCTCGCGGATGAAAGTCATTCAAATAATTATTAGAGTTAAAATGTTTCTTGTCTTCATTCTTGTCCTGTCCTGTTGAAACGTTAATGCTATTAGTGGCAAGAACGAACAAATTACTTCGTCTATCATTATGTCCTCATTCAACATGAAGATTGACAGATTGTAAAGGCATGCTATGACAAATTCTTCTAGATCTTCAAACTAAAGGTTAAAAATCAATAGCTTGATAATCATAAGAGTAGTAGCAACATATCATAAATGCCATTAGAGTTGGAAAGAAAACCATTCATCCACATTCATTAATTCATTGATTTTCACAGGTTTGCTCTCGTTCGTTCGCCCTCGTTCGTTCGCCCTCGTTCGTTCGCCCTCGTTCGTTCGCCCTCGTTCGTTCGCCCTCGTTCGTTCGCCCTCGTTCGTTCGCCCTCGTTCGTTCGCCCTCGTTCGTTCGCCCTCGCTCGTTCGCCCTCGTTCGTTCGCCCTCGTTCGTTCGCCCTCGTTCGTTCGCCCTCGTTCGTTCGCCCTCGTTCGTTCGCCCTCGTTCGTTCGCCCTCGTTCGTTCGCCCTCGTTCGTTCGCCCTCGTTCGTTCGCCCTCGTTCGTTCGCCCTCGTTCGTTCGCGCGCCCTCGTTCGTGCGCCCTCGTTCGTTCGCCCTCGTTTGTTCATCCACCCTGGTTCGCACTCACTCTTCCACAGTCACATCCATTTACTCGGTCAAAGCCATTCACATTCATCCGCCTGGGATTCACATTCCTTCGCACACTCACCAGCTGGAGAGATGGTGTAGACGCAGGGCTCGTGCTGCACCCCGAGTTCGTTGCGGCCCCAGCACAGCAACGTGCCGTAATCGAGCTCCGTCATGGGCGTGTAGGTGGCGATGGAGCGCGAGCGGTCCGCCGCCACGAGGCTCACGGGCAGGTCGACGGCGTCGCTGGTGTTGTTGAACTTCCAGGTGAAGAGGATGTCCATGGGGTTGGCCTCCAGCTCGCACAGCACGCGCGCCGGCTCGCCGCGCGCCACGCCGTACGCCCGCTGCTGGCCGTTCTTGCACACCGGCAGGACTGCAATCAGAGGTATCCATTAGACGGAGGATCGGGATTGTTAATGTTGTTGTAAGTATTGCCACCGTATTCTTTGTTATTGTCATTCGTGTCATCATTAGCACTAGCATTCATCATTATGATGATGATGGATTATGATGATAATGGTGAAGTATCATCATTAGTATGATGATGGACGATGGCATTATTTATATTTGCCGATTTAATTGAAGCGACTTTTGACGTTTGATCATCTGGGACTTGGTTATCCGAAAAGGTCCTTATTCAATACCATATACAATTAAGTCGTAATAAACCTCGTGACTGGATAGGCGAGTCCAGCTGATCAAACACCAAACGTCACTATAATCGAGTAGGAACAGCGCACGTGCCATACATTATCGATGCACAAAAAAAACTGACACATGTGACTGAGATGTGAGTGTCATCATTTTTTTAAGTAATGGCGTATCATGCTCCCCGTTCACATGACCAACTTAGTTATAAAAGCCCTAATGGTTATGAATCATATACCTACTTCAGACTTACTAAAGGCATCATATTATTTGTTAATGAGGGTATAAATAATATGTAGTAATAAGTCTTCCTAGTTTGCAAATATATTTTTGAACATAGTCGTCACATTCTTCTTATGGTTATTTACATTAAGAAAAGCCGAGAAATGAATCAATACATTTAGAAAGTGGCAAAGTTTGGAACCTGATTACGAAAATAAAGTATGAAAGCAAAGAAGTTCGGGAAAAGGAAAGAGTGAACATCTTTGAGACAGTTACAAAGAGAAATGCAATTTGGATAGAGAATGTGGTAATTTTCTAATATACTCGTACAAAGATTGCAAGAGTGACTTGGCAAATTTATATCTCCAAACATTTTTTTCAATTTATTCCATTCATATAAAATGAATCATCGAAAAAAATAATTAGCAGAAAAACATTAAGATTCAGATAGAATGTGTGTGTATTTAATTCGTTACATTTTTAATCGTTCTATTAATAACTGAAATTTCAAAAACGTTCTTAATTTAACCGACAAGGATAACGGTCATCATCTGGGAAATGCTACGTCATCATCAAATTAAAACGAACTAAATAATTGGTTTTTAATTGAAGCAACATAATTACTACACTCCTGTAATACTGAAAATCAGTATGACTCTGATAAACGGTATAATTAAAATGTCCTATTTATATATTTTTCCAGAAATTTATTTTAAAACTCGTTGAAATTTATGCAAATGAAAATGTCATTGGAATATGACATTACAGTGAGGAATTTAAATTATATAATCAGACATTTCCTGCTATTAAAATATCACCATTGCAAAACACAGAGGTTTACCATTCAATTGTGCGTAATGGTTTATGCGAAATTGTCATGCGCTTTATAATTTAATAGTTTTGATTTCGACACTTTCGAAATCACACACATCTTATTAAAGTAAATAAAATTAAATAATTCAACCAATTTTTTGTAATTGTTACAAAATCTAAATTATCCGAAAAATATAAATCGAATTCCTTTAGAAATTGTAATTTTGCACTGCCAGCATTACGTTCTCGCAAAACATCGTGGTAATACCTTTAAGGACTGAGCGACCGTAATTAATCAGTTGGTAGTAATACTCATAATGATATAAATGCGCATTAAATTAGACTGTGATTAGCTACAACATTACCGAAAATTATGAGAAAGGAGAGCTGCAGTCTTTCTTCCACATAAGAGATTCACACAACTTCATTCTCCCCTGCAATTTATTCGGATACCAGTTTTCGAAAAAACTAATTTCTTCCCACCCACATCCCTTTTCCACCGAGCTAACGCGTCGTTTGTGTGTGTGTGTGTGTGTGTGTGTGACAACTGGTACACAACGCGGCAAAACGTGCTAAAACAAAGTTTTTTTTAAAAAGAACGCATTCCGCTACTTCTTGCGCGCGTGCACACACGCATCCATACACACACTCTTGCCTCGAAAACTCCCCGGCGTCTGGTGGCGAGAGGGGGTGGGGCTCCTTTGCGAAACGCCGACATCACGCGTCACGCATGAACTCCGCTCTTCTAAAATGCGGCGCGTGAGTCAGCCATCGCGAAAGAGCATTCTTCATGAGACTTCGCTCTTGTTGGTCCTCGAGCTTCCTTGATTACTTCATCCGCTTTAGGCGGAGGCGAACTTGTGTGTGTGTGTGTGTGTGTGTGAGTTTGTGTAAGCGCCCGCGTGGGGAACGGCGCCTCTGCTGGAGAATCTTTCAATCCTGAAGGGGGTACGCGGGAGTTTTTTTCCCGAAAGAAATACGAGAGACAGCTCTCTCCTCTTGTATATAGAACTGTCGTCACTTTGAAACTCAAAGGAACATTGATTTTACGGCAAGTTATTTTAACACAGAATACATCAAGAGTAGAATACAAACTTCCGTACTTTACATGTACGAAAAAAACATGGCTCTAGGCCATTTTTCTTCAGAGTTGGAAACACATCGAGAATGTTGTAAAAAGTCCTTAAGGCACGTAAAATCTCCAATAGCAGCACTTTTAGTCCCACGGAACTTCACTTGGTTCATAGAATGAACGTCTGGTCCATGATTAATATTAGTAGCATATTAATACAAATCACGCTTTGCAATTTATCTCCTTGAATGCAAAAGGATGAAATTGATACAAGTATTCTTGACGAATCTCTATAAGCAAGATGTGAACAATTTTAATTGAAGTAATTTAAAGTTGTTATTCTCGATTCCAGCAGGTAAAAAATAACACTAAAAGGGGTAGTCATTCCGCCTGCCAATTTCATAATTACTTACTACCACAAAAAGTGTAAGTTTTCATAGTATAAAAACACTGACTTTTCTTTCTATCTTAACTGAAGTTGTTAGTATACTTCACAATGGTATCACAATGGAATGTCAGCAATCCGTTTTTGTGGGGTTGTCAATGAATAACATTTTATAACAGAATTGTAATTGCATTAAAACATTAATTTTTTCAATACGCTCTTTGGCTTTAGAAGTATTAATTTACACAATGGTCCAGTAAATTACTGGTCTCACCACCCAATTATTGAAGATATTTAATTTTGAGCAATTGGATACATGAGTTTCAATATTTTCCGTTCTTTTCTGTCTTTCTGTTGCAGTGTGTAGCCCCATTCATAGTACATTTAAACTTCACGAATTAAGCAGAAACGCCACTCCGAACGTTTCCATTCAAATAGATTTCGCGGAGAAACATACCAGAAATAATTTGACACACATTAAAGAAAGTAAAACGCGGTTCGTATACGCGAATCTCGCAAAACCTCGCATATACGCGCGCGAGGGCTCCCGCGGCACTTTTCCATTCAAATAGATTTCAAACAGATTAGAAATGCAGTCGCTGAAACGACGACGCAGGGGCGCCTGGTCTCTCCGTTTCTCTTTCGCGGCGCCGCCGCTCGCCGCCGCTCACATCGCGAGAACAGCATTTATTGACTGATTAATGTTTTCGGGTGCGTCAACTGCTAACGTCAGTAGTCCCGTAAGTGTGATGTAAGCGTTTATCATGGGAGGTGGCGATGATCTTCCCCCGCTGGTCGGTGATCTCGCGATCACCGACCTATCCGTCGCCTTGCTGTTTTTCCCAACCAGGTATCTCCCACCAGCGCCGCGCCGCGTCGGACATGCTCTAAACTCCCGACTGGTCTCCCGACATGTGTGGAAGTGTTGTGTACGTAAGTGTAAGGGTGTGTAAATGAGTGGATGGTATAGGGTATAGGACAAGGACGGGAAATGATATATGGTGTGCGGTCTGTGGTGCGTTTGTTAGGGTATTGCTCCCGCATCCACATAGAATTTACAGCAAAAACCGCGAAAAACTACCGATCCCAGAAGTCAGTCACTAGAATTCTTCTCCAGACAGCGGCTGCATACGACTTAGTTATTTAACTAGTATCGAAAATCCGCCACCATCAGTATTCGTAAATCTAGGACAGTGATGCTGTAAAGACAGCGGCAAGGCTGGCTGAGAGCTAAAAGATGAGGCGTCGTGTGAGCAGCTAAGGCAAATTTTGTTGAGGCGTCGAGATGGACACGATGCAAAGTGGCAACCAAGGTAGAGGTGTCAGATACGGTACAGTGAGATAGGAATAATTTGAAGATTTGGAGCGATAGATCAAGCTGAGAATGGAGGGTTCAAGGAGATAATTAGAGAAAGGAGGGCTGCGGAAGATGGTTCAAGACAACGTGAGGACAATGAAGAAATATATTTTAGGTCCTGAGTTGAGGAAGAGTAGTAGAAGAGTGAGAGGCGGAAGGAGTGGTTCTGGGAGTAGAAACTTTTGAAGGAGTGGTCGGAAACGATGGGCAAGCTCATGAAAAGCCGGGGGAAAAGGAATGTAGACGTGGAATACTATGGGACGTAGAACGAAAAGACGCAAAGGAATGTGTGAGGAGAATGGATGTAAGAAGCGGGTGTGAGAAACGAGCGCGAGAAATGGATAAGGGAAATGGATACGGGTAATAGGTGATGCCGCTGAAGGAGAGGGCGTGGGAAGGGTGTACAAGTTGGCGGATGTTGGGGGGGGGGAGCACAGGAGGACGGGATTAACGGGTGGAGTGTGTGGGCGTGGAGACTTGGGCGGGGAGCGCGGGTGCGGACGGGAGCGTTTGCCTGCCGTTGTCCCGGAGAAAAGACGTTCTTCGGTGTTTGCATAATGGCCGGGGTGGCAGTCGGCTCCCAATCTCTAGCAGTTAGGGAGGGAAATTTCCTCGGTTTATTTTTTCCAGGGCGGGGCGAAGTTTGCGCGGGGCGGGTCGTGTCCTCATTGCGTTGCTCGGCGATGGCATGAAGCTGTATGTATTATCTCGAATCGCTGGATTGCCCTGTTGTTGTATGATTTGATCTGGGCATAGTATTTTCCTCCTTCTCAATTTTTATTTCACGATCGATTGTGGCAGGGTAGAAAAAGATGGTGTGTTGGGGAATGTTGGTGGCGACACCTCTGCTAGAGCTTAGATACACAATTAGAAGTTGCAAATAATTCAGAAGAGAGATCTTGTGGAGTAGTTGGAGTATGAACAATTTGTTCGGTAATTTTATTTGTTAGAATATTTCGGTAGTGTAAGAAAATAGAAAATATCATTAAGGAAAATAACTTCTCGGTTTTGATCGAGAAAATGAAAAAATGGAATGGACACCATTATTCATATGAAACCGTACTAATGCAGCAAGCGAAACAATTCATTCCGGTTTTTGGAACATTCAAATGATGCAATCTAAATATGAATATTCATAGTAATTATAGCATTACGATTATATATTATCACGGCCATTCTCCTCTTATCAGTAATTTCGCTTTGAATATCTGTGAGAGTATGAATTTCAGTTAACTTTCTTAGGTTTAAGCATGAAAATACTTTATGATACATTAAAGAGAGAAAGCAATTCAAGGACTAACATTAACTTTTAGATTTTTCTAGGAAATGCATAATCAAACATAAGAGGAAGAATCTACCGAATGAAATTTAGCTGCTGTAGCAATTGTAGTGCATAGATATTCAGCTGAATTAAAACATCAATTATGGCAAGTCGCTGAATATGACCTATTTTCATCTTATTTTCATACATATGGAATATTAGGTTTTTGAATATTTTAGAGGAATTATTTTGTAACCTGAGATAAAACAAAACACTCATCATGAAAATTGATAATATTACTAGCGTAAAGGTCATGGTTGTTTCGTGTTGAGCCCTTGCTTTACGTCAATAAATAATTGAATGTGATCTTGATGGAGGAAATTTGTCTCAGTATTAAAGCCAGAGACAAAGTGAAAAAGTAATTTTAAATGTGTATGAATTTTGGGAAAACCGGAATTTAAATTTAAGTCAACATCAGTTTATCCAACCTAATTAATATTACCGCCACTTTATTTCGAGCACATTATATTATTGCTTAGTTAATTAACATTAGTTCATTTTTTAATAAAACATGAATTAATTCATGATAAAGTTCGCTAATTTGCAAAATATTTCACCATATTTTGGGAGCCCTAATCTATAATTTGTCCCTTCATTTTCCTAATTTGTTTGTCTAGTGGATCGTCCCGTCTCGTAAGTGCGGTATTTCTTTTACTAACGGTAGGACGTTTGCTCTCAGACTTTTTTCTTCACACATTTAAAGGCCGGATAAGCTTCCTCTCGTGTCCCCATCGCTCGGCCTTTTCAGGGACTCGCGCCCAACTAGTCGCTTTAACCCCCTTCCCACAAGGGCGCACGTGGCGAGGTCGTCTTGATGATGTCTACTGTTCTGAATGTGTTTCGCAGTAATGACTTATTCATGGGGCGCCTCGTGTCCTTGCGTTAATCTTTCACGGTTAGTTTCGTTGATTGTGTTATTCTTTATTTACTCCTCGCTCGTCCAATCCGATAAAGCGATGCTTTCGCGGCGGGGGTGAAATTGAAAGCGCCCGGGGTGCGGGGAGGAGAGGGAAGGTTCTAAGGTTCTAAGGCGCCTCTGAGAGCCAGTCCTACCCTTCGGCGAAACAGCTCGACCGGGAGACCGTTAGGACGTTCGAGCAAACGACCACTTCGACGCCCGGCGAGCCACTGGCCAGCCGGTCGCACACGCTCCATCAGGCGCTGCAGCGTACATGAGCCCTTTGGGATGGGAAAGGGCGCTTGGAACAGCAACATTCGCTAGTCTGTTATTCGTTGCGTTGCCCTGACCCTGCTTAAGAAAGTTTTGCAAGACAACATTCCAACAGACCGACTGGAAGTCGGTAAAAGAGTCGGGATGAATGGACTTTCTCAAAGCACAATAACTACTAGTATCCTTTCGTCATTGCTAAAGTACACGTCTACCGGAAGTTTAGCATGACTTCATGTTGGGTTCGATATACCTTAAATACATTTTCAGCAACGGTGAGATAAAAGTCAGAGTAAAAATATTAAATAACAAATTAGGTTTTTATAACCTTTAATTTGAAGATAATTCCAGGTACATTGTTGAGGTGTGCTTTTTATATGAAAAAACACGAAACTTGATTTATGCTCAGGCATTACACAACAAAATGAAATGAGTCATCAGAAGAACATTTTTAGGAAAGTAATGTGGTAAAACTTTTTAAAGAAAAACGGTCTTTTATTGTTATAAAATCATATTTTAAAGTTTTGCCAACGACTAACGTATTTTTATATCACTGCAAAAGACATTAGGGATGACCATTTAGTAGCGCGTTTGAAGGCAGTTTCGATGTGCTGTTTATATGCAAGTTTGGATATTGTAGATGATGTATATCTGATAGAGAGTGCACAGAAATAGGAGGAAGTTTCTGTCAAACGAACGGCTGTACCGATTTTTAGAGGAAGCTTAGGGCCAGGAGACGGACATATGATACTGTTTATCCCGTTCGACAGCGTTCCTGTGTGAGAACGCACGCTTTTGCACGTACGCAGTGCAACAAGGATAGTACAGTTTCTCACAGTGAGTGCGACGCGAGAAAAAGATGGGACCGGCTATTAAGGCGGAACAGAGTTCGCCGGGTCAGCTAGTAATGAATGAAATATGAGGATGACCTGTATAATATTAAAACATAAAAAAGCATAAAAATCCCAGCTTGTAACAAGAAACGGCGTTAATATCTATCCCTTATTTTCGTTTTTTCTCTGATTGCATACCAATATTTTCAGGAAATGAAGGAATGGATCCTTTCTTAACTACGAAGGGAGTATGAAATTGGTGTTTTTCCATTCACAAGAATTACGATAATAACAGCAAGAGATCTAGGAGAGAGATTCACTAAACCTCTACACATAATGTTATGAAGACTAAGAGATCCCTCACTTACAATATCCACATCTGGTACTAGTTGCATGTCATCACGATGTACACGCCGGCGACCAATGGAAGCTAATGCTTTTCGGTCGCGTGCGGTGGTAAGGTCTGCGAACGCCCAGGGAGACAGAGCAGACACTAATGCACAGGATTAATCTCAATCCCCACAGAGAGGCTCCTGGCAGCTGCTAAGAGGTGAAGCGTCAGAGTTTCTCTCAACACTGACAACATGTAGCACCCCCACCCCCACTCACCCATACGGACGCGTGGATCGACACAGAGAACGAGAGTGTCATGGCGCCCACGCCCGAAGCAAGGTGAACGGATGCAAACCGAAACAGGCCAGCAGGTGGTGGCGTAAGGAAACGTAGGTATAGAAAGAAACGTAGTCTGTGTCAAAGTAAAAATAGGATATTAAAATGTTCCTGTACAATAAAATTATAAAACCATTTAACATAATTATTAAGCTCAGTTGGCAGAACGAGCACGTTAAGCATTTCATATGATATTTCTTCAGATGGAGGATAGATAAATTCCCTGACACAACCTCTTTCTAAGCTAAGAACATGTATGACTAAAATTAAGTAACTTATTATTTGATTTTAATAAATTAAACAATTGTTTCAGTGTAAAGGGTTACGAACACAAACGTTCTAAAGGGTGACAGCGTGAGGCAAGCCTGTAAAAGGTAACGTAGTCTGTATCAAAGTGAAGACAAGACATCGAGATTGTACAATTACTGTACAATAAAATGAACGATTTATATAATGAAATTATTGAGCTAAATTGGCAGAACAAGCATCATAAAAAAGCATTCCACGTATTTCTTTAGATATATATCGGGTAGATAAATTCCCTGACCAATTTATTTTCGTTAAAAAAAGTAAAAACTATATCACATACGGAGGACAAATATATTAACACTTTCTCTTTCTATGCTACGGAAAGGTGTGTCTAAAACAACGAAAATACATTATTCATCTTCATTTCATTAAAGAATTTTGGGAAAAGATATCAGTAAAAATATAGCTTATAATTTAAAAAAATATCACATTTTTTAACTTCACAAAATCTCCTTACATGTGAAATGTATGTCCATAAAACTAAAAATATTCCACATTCAAACGAAACAGTCCTCATTTGAACGTAAGTCAAGCGTACCCTATTTTTCTTTATTCTTGTTTATTATTTTTGTTTTTATGGTCCCTTTCAGAGAGCTCGGCAGCTCGGTGAAGTAAAGAAGTCTATAAAAGCTTTGCCGTGAACTCTGCTACTCGGGTTCTAAAAGTAAAATATTCTCTTTTGCCAGAAATGTCACTATAAATTTCAATAATTTTTATACCCCATACGATAAAATTGTATACTTAAAATCACTGTAATAATTTTAAAATCGATTTAAATGCACGTCACCTGATATGTTTAAAATGTATTTATTCACACGAAGCCCAAAAGTATAATAACATATAATCTCAATATTCGAATAAAAGTGCTGAAATGGCTCCGTGGGAACACTGCAGCCTCTACATCATCATTGTCTGGGAGATCGTAATCTAAAACCATCTAACATACGAATTGTTTCTCCACAAGTAAATCTCGTATTAGGTAGAGTTTAAAAACATTACACAAGAAACGACTAGATTTACGTGCAATCTGTGTACTCTCTCAATAATGACCAGCTGAACAAGTCTTTTGGCCTGTCGCCTGGTGAAATGAAGAGTTTGCCGCATAACCTGACAACTGAGCCCCATTGACACGAGAGATCAAATGATGTGTGCACGCACATAACTCTTCGCGGTTGACACAACAAACATTTTATTAGGAAAACGAATGTGACATATCAATCGTGAGAAATCACGACGCACGCGACGGCGCTCTTCGCTGGTTTCGAGCGCGACCACGCGGGAGAAATTGGGTCGACTGGGAAATTGCATGAAAACCACACCCACCCTAAAATATGCGCCTCGTTTTTTACAAGAGGAAATCTATTTTGTTTTATTTAAATAACTGCCGTCGTGCTAATCAAATAAGCTGTATAAAAAATGAGGAAAAAGTTATTTCATTGTCTGACGAACAGCAAGGGGAATAAACCTTTAAATTCCACCCACTGAGAAGTACGAAAACCACATTGCAGACGAGGTTAAAACAGAAGTTTCTGAATGTTTCAAGAAAAATTGAAACTACTTTGTTTAAGTAAGGTTTTTATAATTGACAAGAGTTCCACTAAATTTTTCTATAATTTAAACACACTTCGTCAGTATAAATATAAGTGCATTGAAATTTAGATCATTTCAATTTTAAATAACTGTCATTGCTGGGTTTCCTAGCTTTTTATTGCCTCGGTGCCTTAAAAAATGGTTTGCTTAAACGACTCCCCTTAATTTTTGTATAACACATAATCATCATATAAATAATTGCAGATGACTAACTTAGAAATAACAAGTAGACAAGTCTTTACAAAAAAGTTTGGAAAATATTTATTCATTTTTTTAAATTTTTTTTTGCATTAATACTATTTTTAATTTTAAAAATATAAACAAGCTTTCAAAAAATACGTTTTACTCACCCTTAAATTTTATTTAATTAATGTGATTTAAAATTTCACAAGAAAATAATTGGTTTTTATTTATTAGGGATTTTGTAGATTTATACAATCCTTCGTATAAGTAAACATTAATTATATTTTTTTAAATTAATGGTATCTTGAACTTCATTCACCAGTCATCCATAAATATTCGGATATCGACCTCCAATAGCCCCTTGATCATCACTGATCACTTTTTAAAATGTGTTCGACCTCCGGAAATTCGAAATCGACCGCTTTGGGAACCCCCGGCTTAAACACAAGAAAAAAAGAAAATTGAAATAAAATACTTTTATCTTTTATAAAACATTTGCAACGTGTTTAATAGTTAAAATGGCCAAATTCTGCAATGAAGACAAGTGTTCTTCGTATTTTGACTATTTTAGTAAGACAGTGTAGTGTAGTGTAAGATGATGTAGTGTAAGAGATATCAATGTTAAACTACCCATTGGGGAAGTTTCTCGTTTTCCTTTGTTGTAACGAACTTCAAAAAAATTCATGCAAGGCCGAGGGAAAACAGAAACAGAGCGAGTGAAAATTATTTGATTTGAGAAATAGTGAAAGTAAAGTAATTTCAATAACTACCACAAATTAGTTTCACGAAAGGAGAACTACTATTACAAAGATATTAACTGGATTGTCAAACGGGCAAGAAAATAAGAAAATCTTCAAACTCAAGCCACCCATTACAGAAAACTTTTCGCCGTCGTCACACGCGGTAGAAAACAATGAGAAACAAGGTATAATTCACCGTAACGAGCCAACATTCGCATCCACTCGCCAGCTGATACAGCAATTCATCCAGTAAAATTACTCCAGCACAAATAACGGTTCCAATCACGACCATTCAGACACCTAGTTATTATATCCAGGGAAGCACGGGTGCTTTCCCAGTTTTGGTTATGACCTCTAGCTGGAGTGCGCCAACTCTATTCCAACTCGATCCTCCGCCTAACGATCACGTTCGGCCGCGCCATCCCGCCTCTCGAACGCGTCCCATCGATTATCGACGCCCGTGACAAGGGCCGGCGGCGATTTTAATTCGTCCCCGACCATCGCCCGCGGCACAGCGGAGGGGAGAAGGAGAGGGAGGGGCAATGCGCGAGGATGATGAACGGATGGAATGGGGATGAGGTGAAGGGGCAAATGGGGTGCGGGTACACGGGATCGAAGGAGAAGAAAGCACCATCTCTATTGACAGGATTCTTCCCAGCAAAACAGAGTTTCGGGATACCCAGTTACAATGAGTATGTTATAAAACGTATTAATATGTTATTACAAAATATAACATTCTTGTTTTTGTCGTTTGTGCATGATAGCTATTCAGAATTTTTAGTCACCATACCCATACCAATTTTAAAGACTTTTTATTTATTATATTTAACATTAGTTGTAATTGGGGTAAGTTTCATTCATTCTATTTCCAGCCGCGATACGTTTACCACGATGTAAAACTACAATAATCAAAACCAATGATATAAGACTGTTTCTGTAGCAATGACAAAATATAATTATATATAAAAACATATTGTTCATAGCAGATAAATTGTGGTATTTTGATTTCCTTCTTTACATAAAATAAAACTTTTTTGTTCCTTTCTTCCCTCAACGCCACAAGCAGTTTTCATTTTCAATGACTTTAAGTCAATGGGAAAAAATGATCGAAGATGAGGTGGCTTTTGAAATTTGAAATCGTAATAATGTCGATACCCTTTGGAATGCTCAAGAAAACCTAGGACTGTATTTCACGGGCTATATAAATCTTTCCATTATACCAATCTTTTCGTGAACACTGCATATTAGATGATTGAATGAGTGTCAAGATCATCGGACTTTGCCCCTTTCTGTCAATCTGTTTTGCTTTGCTAGAAGACTGTCGGCTATAGGAGTACAGAAGCTCGGTTTCCGAAAACGGGGCTGCGAAAGATACGAATGGCGGTTTGTACGCCCCTGGGAAGTACTGATCTTGCTGGGTCTGATAAAGAAAGTCGTGAGTGGGAAAGTGAAAGCAAATGGGGTGTTCCGCAACTCAAGCTTTGCGACCGGCTGCAATAGCTCTGAAAAGTCGTTGACCGGGAAGCTCTAAGATTTGATGCCCGATGTTAGTTAATTTTCGACACTATCTAGATAGCTAGGTAGAATTCAGCCGCTGTTTTGAGCAAAATTCTTGCAGCCGGATGCTCTCATCGGTAGTTTTCCGTGGTTACTCCAATTAATACCAAGCAAATGCCGGATTAGCACCATAACAAACAGACCTCGGACCAAGCGCCATATTTTCTTCACTATCCTTGACCACTCCTTCACCACCCTTGACTCTTATTACTTAATAACAGACACACACACATTTGAACTTACATGGACTACACGATTACATTAGATCAGCAGACAGTAGGGAGCTAAGAGCTCGCCCCGACCGGGGCGATGCCTTACTGATACTCACTGTACACTTACGGAACTAATGACACAACCCGAATCACTTATTCTTTCACTCACACTCTCTCTCTTTCACTCACTCACTCACTTACTCAATCACTCAGTCTAGCTATGTGGAATCGTCTTGGAGTGTGATCTTGAGTGGCATTAATTGTATATTTTATAGAGTGACATGTCTCTTATCAGCAAAACTCCTGCTTCCACTCTAATTCCTGTTGATAGGTCTCGAAAGACTTATAGTTGTAGGCTCATATAGTAGGTTATTTCCGTTCAGCCACACAATTCGATTAATTGAGTTTAAGGGCGCTGCAACAGCTAAGGTCATAAACAATTCGAGAGTGAGAAGGAAAAAGTCTTCAAAACGGACTGAGGTGCGCGTACAAACCCCTACTTCCTTATGCGGAATCTATACCAATCTCTACATCGATAAAATATATGTTATTATTCACCTTTCCTTTTCTTCCCTACGCTCTCCCTGTCAACGCTGATTAATTCAGATACATATATCTATATTTAAAACACCTATTCGATCATTTATATGTAGTTTTCATAAATGATTGAGTTAAAACAGAATACTTTGCTTTTGGACATACATTGTCTCACACCTCTACAGGTTTCATACGTTTCATAGAACACAGTTGCCTAACGAGTAACCTAACCATCATTGATACATGCGCCAGTACTTTACGCCGGTGAACCTTGCTGAGGATTCCTTGAAACTGCTAATGAAGCACAGAGGTAGATTATAGCGAGCTGCTGGTTGGGGAACGATCCATCCCTAAATATCCGCTCATGCGCCAATCAACGTATTATTAACATAGCATCCCCTAGATTTACCGGCAATAAGTGAAGTTCTGCTAACTAACTGAATAACATCAGCGGCAGTTACTAATGTTCGAATTTGTGCATTTATTGGTAAAATGGCTCGATTGCCAACATTTAGAAAACGAAATGATCTTAAATTATCCAAGACCGATACCGGCAAAGGTAGCTTAGGGCATCAACCGATGTCACGGCAGTGCCCTTGACTGGGAGGTCCAAGGATTGGAGTTATGACGGTGGCAGGATTTTCGACACTCGGTTGTCAGCTAGGTCGAATTCAGCTTCTGTCTGGAGGAGAATTCTAGCAGCCGGCCACTCTTATCTACAGTTTTCCGTTGTTTCACCGATTAACACCAGGCGAATGCCGGAGCAGTACCCTAACAAACGGGTCGCAGACCGCACGCGATCTTTCCTTCCTTTTCTTGTCCTTTCCTCAGTCCTTACATACTTACATACACAAGCACTACACTACCACACAAGTCGGGAGACTAGTCGGAAGCTTAGAGCTTGTCTCCATTGGCGCGGTACCACGTTGGTGGGATGTACCCGGTTGGGGACATTCCACGCAGTTGACGTAGGTTGTCGCCGGATCTCACCATCCAGCGGGGGCAGATCACCACCTCCTCCAGCGATAAAATATGCACTACACTTACTGGAAAAACGACTTCAGCAGTTGACGCGTCCGGAATCACGAATAACTCAATCAGTCAATCCAAGGTGAATATAAAAGAGTCGAATGCGATGACGTTTTTGAAATCCATATATCCCCGCGCGTCGGCCGCGTTGGAGAGACGGGCGTCGGCGCGGCGCGGCGCGGCGCGGCGCGGCGCGGCACCGGAAGCGCAGAGGCTGCGTTTGGGCCTGGGGCTGGAGGTCGCGAGGTCGCCGGGGCGGCCGGGTCGTGCGGAGGCGGAGGCAGGAGCGGGGGCGGGGCGAACGGAGGCCGGGTAAGCGGAGACGAGCCTGCGCCGGAGATGGATGGGACGGCGGGGTGACGGAGAGGCGTGAGACGAGGAGTGGGGCAAGAAGGACGAGCGCGGGGGCATAACGACGGCCCTGAATGGAGCGGGCAAGAGGGAACGTGCGACAGTGGATGGAGGGTGCTGTGCCAACAACCGCATGCAACGGAACCTCACGGGTGGATTTATTTATTTACTTATTTATTTATTTATTTAACGTCAAAAACAGTTAAATCTGTTTGTGACGTACTATGGGGAAAAGTGAATTCTGAGCATTTTCTTAAGTTCTGGGGTGCAACCCTAACTCATTTACAAGTTAAATTAAAACATTATTGAAAACAAGTGTTTTTGACAAAAACTGATAAGAACATATTCTCGTCTGTGTATTAAAAACTAATTGTAAAGGCAAACCACATACACATTTTTGCTATTATCCCTCATTGTGTTCGTCAAGGAATCGACTTACTTCCGCAAGAACAAGGAGAACGATTAATTGAATAACTATATTCCCAAGTGAATTGTAGGAAATATATACAGATAGTGAAGTTACATTTATGTCCAGAAGTAAAACAAAGTGACATCTCAGCATTCGCTCAAAGAATCAGAAGGAAACAGGACTAAAAAGAACAGATCGAGGTGAAGATCATTGATGGGGGATAGGGAAACGATGAGGAAGCGATTAAAAAGTACGCCTTCAAATGTCAGGAGGTGCGAGAGGAATGAGCATGGAAAGATCAAACAATTGCAAGTGGCATGTAATATTCATTTCCTTGATTAATGTGACTTTCGAGAACGTATGCATGGGGGTTGGCGCCTCATGGCGGGTTGGTTAAAGGTTCCAAAACGTGCTAAAAGAGACTAAGACAGTTTTGGTTTTAGTACCGAGAAAGTGATTGTATCAGGTAAAACTACCACTCAATGTTGTTCCTTCCACACCCATTCCCCTGATTCTTCAACACATTCCATAACATTCTTCAACACATTCCACATTCCACTGGTTTTTATCCCAATTAATATAACTCAAGTTTCGTTATTTTTTTTTGTTGGTATCTCTGTCATTACCTCAACCACCTGAACCAACCTGCACTGGGATCATCTGAATATGTTGCTATTTAAGACACTGTGCTTATCAGTATGTAAACCAAGAAACCTTTTCGAATGTAGAATAATATAACACAATCCGCACGTACTTTCCAATTCAAGAACTTTTATCTACGAAAACATGAAAGAATCCAGAAAAAGACGGTATCCGAGTAAATAAAACGCAAAATCAAAATATATGAACGCGTCTAAAAGAAGGGGGCACCGAGAGAATATTAAATTGTTCCCTAAAAGAGGCCGGAACGCGCATCGCCTTCTTATAGCTCTTCTGTGTAAGCAAAGTTCACGCTTGAGATAGTGTTCGACGTAGCATAAGCAAGTGTCAACATTCGTCACATGTTAACGTGAAATCTGTCGGAAAATTGGTTTAAGTAACGGGATATTGGATTACGTACAGCCGATGAAAAATTTATGAAGCTCTCTCTTATGGCGTGTAATAAGGCGTTTAATAAGGCACAGATAAGTCACTCAGAACTATAAGAAATACGAAAAATGTTAGCTAAAGAAGAACTCGACTTCGATTTTAAATTTAGGAAAATCATACTCGGTTAAATGGTCAATAAGTTAATAATAACTGTTTCTTGAACATTCACTAATATTGTTTGTCATTAGTTCAACTTTTGCGGGCAGGGATATTGAATGATTATTTCGTGATTCGGGGGCGCCAACGGCTATGATCATCAACACTAACTGCAGCCCATGTTTTTATTAAAGGGGGTGCGCCTTCCACCGCTGTATGGTGACATCCTACGCCGACCTAAAGGTCGGTTTGCGGGTTGTTCTCTACTAGGTATCTCACACCAGCGGAGCCTTATCCCAGTTGGGATAGGCTCTAAGCTTTCGAGTGGTTTCCTCCGCGTGTGGTAGTGTAGGGCATTGAAGGGTGTGTGTGTGCGTGTGTAAGGGGTGAGGATAGGAGGGGGAATGGAAGGAAAGATCGCGCGCGGTCTGTGGTTCATTTTGTTAGGGTATTTGTTTAGGGTTGTTTGTGTATTGCTCCGACATTCGCGTGGTGTTGATCGGGGAAACCACGGAACACTATCGATCAGACCAGCCGGCCGCTAGAATTCTCTTCCAGACAGGGACTGAAATCGACCTAGTTATGTAACTAGTATAAAAAATCCTGCCCCTGCCGGGATCCAAACCCGAGGATATCCCGGTCACAGCGATTGCAGTGTCATCAATTGATTCCCTGAGCCACCTCAGCCGGAGCGCAACGAGATATACTTTTGCCGTTGAGAAATGGTAAGCAGACTCCATTGTAATATTGCTTACAAACCTCTGGTTCTCGTAATATTTCATAACATGAATTAGCAAAATTTGCTTCAAGTATTAGTTCGGTGTAGAACAATCGCGGAAAAGCACGTGAGATATTACAGGGAAGGTCTGCCAAAGAATGCACTTTCAGAGCAAGCATCTTTTGCTCCAGACTCTCTATCGGCCACGCAACGCCCTTCGGGAAAGTCCTTCACTGTTTACAAAGGGCCCTTCTCGTCTGCGTCGACCCTCATCGCTGCATATGCAATTGTGCCAACGTTGTTCATCATATGTTAAAGCTAAGTCGTTCGGAAAATAGGGTTATTCACCACGATGTGCTTTATGAGTGGTCTGCGGCATTAAATTTTCTCGGCTGGCAAACTCGCAAGTCGAGAAACAAAGCGAGCCGGAGTGAAGCACGGCGGAGCGGGGCGGAGCGACCCGAGGAAGTGGAGGCAGCATGAAGGAGTCTGAAATCCTCTGCCTGCCCGCCCGCCCACCCGCCAGCCCGGAGGCAACCCCCACCATCCCCTCCCACCACTGTAGCTTTCACGGTTCTCGGAAGCTTGTCGGCACCGTTAGCGGTTTCACTGCGGGAACCAGGTTATACGAACTGGTTTTGTACGGCAAAGAAACATATGAATTTCATATCGTGGAATAGCATGTTTACTGACTGCTGTTGCAATATTACTTTAGAATTGTTTATACACTAATTATCAGTTTCTATATAATGTTATATCAAACGTATATGATTAAAACAATTTTAAACGAGGCTCTTTGTGTTATTTTCGTTGCGTTATACAGTAACTATCAGTTTCATTATGTTATATCAAACGTATATGATTAAAACAATTATAAACTAGACTCTGAGTGTTATTTTCGTTGCGTATTATATTCACTGCAACGGTTAGTAGCAGTTTATGTTTAAGATTGGTTACCAACGGATTACAAGAAAATGGTTACCAACGTTGTTGGTTTTAAATAACGTTTTGCATTTCTCAACAGTCTATAATCATATCGTATCTTTAATTATTATACGCAGAGCACATGTTTAAGCTAATAAAATATTAGATCATTGCTGCAAGTAAATTACCTTAAAAACCGTAATTTTGAAACTATTCTTGCTATTAGATAGATTTACACTTCTACCAGTACGCCATAGTTTTTTACTGCTTTTGACAAAATAAATCAAATGAAAGCAGATATACTATGTAAAATACTTTAGTTTGTAAGTTTCAAATTATTTGTATAAGAAGATACTCATAATTGTTAATCTAGATTTGAAAAAGTCTACAATTTCCTTCTCAGTGAAAATACGCCATGTATTGTCATTTACCGAAAGATATTCTCTCTCGTAGGATAGGCTACAAATTAACTGGATTTCATGGTGAGTAATGAACGACAAATAATAAGAAGTGTATTGAACAAAGAATGACTGTCAACAATGTGTTGAATTTTTTCATTCCTTACTTCATTAAAAACATTTTCATGACAAACACATATAGTGAAAATTCATGGAAAAAGATGTTTTCTTCTCCTTAAAATACAGGCAATTCCACTGAATGTCAATAGTCATTCTCTCTTAGTGTACATGGAGTTAGATATGTTTGCAATTTTTGAAGCGTTTCAAATGCATAGTGAATTAGTTATGGCGACACCAGTACTATCAAATAAAATTTGTGATACGTTTACAAACGCAAATAGTTTGAATTGCACAGGAACGACGTCACAATACATTTTTTGTAAGTTATCAGTCTGTCATATTTATATAAGCTTAATATGTTTTTCATTTCTCTTAAAAAATTTCCTTACACACATTATGTAGTAAAACAATTTGAACAAACACAATTGTCTGGAAATACGAAACGTAAACCGTGCTTCATTCTTTCGCTCTCGAGCGCACATTCTCTCCTTTCCTCTCTCTCGCCGTCCGGTGTCGAGACCGAGGGTCAACCCGCGACCGCGGCGTCCTCTTGCGGCGGCCCGCTACGCCGCCGCCGCCGCCGCCACCGCCGCCCCTCTGCTGCGCCGCCTTTGTGTCCCCCCCGTCCCCGCCCCCGCTCGCGCCTCCCGCCCCCGCCCTTGCCCCTACACCTGTCCCGGACCCCGCGCCGCCTGGAAGCCGTTCCGGCGACGGCCCAGCGGGGCCTGCGAGCGAGACGAGACTCGGCCGTCACCTATGGATGGGAAGGGCTCCCTCTCGAGAATCTCGAAACTGGCCGCCGGAACCTCAAGAAGATGACTCGGCTCTAACCGTGATGTTCTTTTTTTTCAATATTTAATTATTTATTTGTGAATTTATTTATATTCCTAATGCAATAGATTAACGTTTGAGGGGGAATATCAGTCTGTCAGAGATTGATTGAACGATTTTTTCGTGCTTCCGGGTGCGTCAACTGCTTTGATCATTAGTCCCATTAGTGTAGTGCATGTTTTATCCGGGAGATGGCTGTGATCTTCCCCCACTGGATGGCGAGATCCGGCGCCGACCTACCGTCGGCTAGTGGGGTTTCCCCTCTAACCAGGACTCTCCCAGCAGCGGGGCACCGCCCCAGCCGGGACAAGCTCTAAGCTCCCGACCGGTCTCCCGGAATATGTGGTAGTGTTGTGCATGGTAATGTAAGTGTGTGTGTGTAAGGGGCGACGATAGGACAAGGAAGAGGAAGGACAGATCTTACGCGGTCCGTGGCCCGTTTGTTTGGGTACTGCTTCAGCATTCGCCTGGTGTTGATCGGAGAAACCATGGAAAACTACCGATCAGAGCAGCCGGCTGCTAGAATTCTTCTCCAGAAAGCGACTGAATTCGACCCAGCTGAAAGGCTAGTGTCGAAAATCCTGCCGCCGTCAAGACTCGAACCTAGGACCTCCCGGTCAGAGGCGCTGCAGTGACCGCAGTTGATGCACTGAGCCATCGCTCCCGGTTCTGTCAGAGAATGTACATATAAACAAAAAAAGAGTTTTTAATATAATTTTAAATAACACTTTCCTTAACCATATAAATAGCAATATGTTAATTTTTATCAAGATTTTACTAAAAATAAGTTTATTCGCAAAGATGACACAAGCTGATAGGGAACAATTAAACGTCTTGGTGATGAAGATGGTTGTTCTAAAATAATCTATTTTGAAAAGACAGACACGCTAAAGCATTATGCAAAATTGCCTACCTGCAGTTGCCTAACACTAGCACAGCTTCCTAGCCTCGGGATTAACTGATGCTGCTACTCACGCGCATGCATAACGGCAACCTGTGTGCTGGCGTCGGCACTACTTCAGCCCATTAGGCAAACGTTCCACGAGCATTACGCCGGTCTGGCCCGACCTGACCACGCCCCCTCTCGCTCTCCTATTCCCTACTCCTCTCAGTGTAGTAATGCTTTCTCAGTAGTTTCTCTGCCCCAAGTTCTCGCGTTTGCTCTCAGTTGAAGTCAGTGGATTTTGAATGAGAGGAAAAATTACGGTTGCCCGAACGCACTTATGAGATGTAAAAGATGTCTAGCAAGGGACTCCTAACATTACATTCCGCAACAATTCTCATCCTGATAAGGTGCTATACTTGCTACCTAGAAATGCCGCTTCCTCACTCGGCAATGGTCCTGGTGAGGTGGTCATTTATTTGCCAATACTTGAGCCGCAATTTTGTGGCCAAACTTGGCTTTAGTACGGTGAAGCTAGAAGTAACGAATCTTCAATGCACCAGTAGCGAAAAATGTCGTCGTTGCTACCTGCTTCACTAATTACATAAGATAGCGACAGTTCTGCAACCAGCGCCCAGCAAATTCATCAAGTCAACTAGCGAAAAATGCCGTCGTTGCTACCTGCTTCACTATTCACATAAGATAGCGACAGTTCTGCAACCAGCGCCCAGCAAATTCATCAAGTCAAGTAGCGAAAAATGCCGTCGTTGCTATCTGCTTCACTATTCACATAAGATAGCGACAGTTCTGCAACCAGCGCCCCGCAAACTCGTCGAGTCAAGCCTGGTTTCCCTGTGAATGGGCCGTTGTAGGCACCTTCCTATCCCTCCTCTTTGTTGTACCGGTCGGGTCTCTGCGAGGACCGCCCTCCTTGTGGCCCCCTCCGGGAGCACCCCGCCCCCCGAGCCCAGCGCCTGCCATGTTCTGTGACCGCTCTATAGCTCCGCGCCCCTGCCGCATTCCAGCGACGACCCCTCACTACCCACTCAAGACCGCAGAGCGACGATTGCTCATTGAGTGCGTTAGTGAGGTACCCAGAGGCCGATTGTCACGATTGTGGTCGCTGCACTGTTATCGGCTCCCCGACAATGTCTCGTGTTTTCAGATGGCCTCGATCGAAATCTCGTTAGTTTTCACTTGATTGTTAGATTATTCAAAGAATTAAGCTGAACCACTCTTGCTTTTACGTTACAAACGTTTCGTGTAAACATACCTTGGGTTTAGGTAAACTGTATATTATGTGTTAAAGAGATTATTTTAATTACACCAACTCACTAAAATATTGATACATTTATCAATTGATAAACACGAGAAATTCTCAAAGAATATCTGAAAGACATGCAATCAATATTTCGTGGCTGAGAGGTTTATTTATTTATTCATATATTTAACGTCAAAATCTAAGTGGCGTACTATAGAGAGAAGTGTATTCAGTGCACGTTTTCGTAAATGCTGGGATTCCTACCCTAGCTCACATACATTTTGAATTAAGAATACAAATAGAAACGAACATTTTTCCCAAGAATAAGTAAGAAAATTCAGGCTCACAAGTAAAACTATTTGTACAGGGAAATCCGAAACTGCTTTTGGCTATTATCCATCATCTTGCACTTCGTGAAGAAATTTAATTACTGCCGGGAAAACACGGAAAAGATAATTTGAATAACTATATATTCCCCACTACACTAGGAAACCGGCACATATAGTGAAGTTACATTTAGATTACGGTAGCATATACGATGAAGTTATTTGTGAATTATTTTCTCCTGCAGATTTACATTCTCAAGTATTTTCGGACTTATGGAGCAATCACTAAAAGGTATATTCAGAAAACTAATTGCACAGATATATATACACCTTTTCCCTGAAATGAAATGCAGACTTTCAATGCCAAAAAGCACCAATGTTTATTGTATTCACAAAAAGTCCTTCACTTGTATTTTGTATGCAATTTTTAATTCTCAGAACATGCACTCAAACAAATCATTTTTAATTTATGTTTCATTGCAACATTGTTACAATATTTTAGATCCCTAAGTTTGAAATCTGCAGAAAACATAAGGAAATTATGTCTTGAAGAAAATATGGAAAGAATTCCATTCACACGTTAAACTCAATGGAATGTAGCTGCATTACACTCAATTGCCGGACAGAAACCCTGATTGATGTTTCCGGGCACGTTGGTCACATGAGCACATGGTCATTAGTCTCGTTAGTGTAGTGTATGTTTCCCTGGAAGGTGGCGGTGATATCTTCGCCGTTGGATGATGAGACCCGGCGTCGACCAACTCGTCGGTTTCCGAAGGGTTTCACCTCCAGGTATTCCCTCCAACGGAGCACTCCCCCAGTCCGGACATACTCTGGACTGTCCTCCCAGCATATGTGGCTGTGTAGTGCATGTACGTGTCGACCAAGTATCGAAAATCCTTCACTCTAGAATTGATTGATTGTTAGGAATTCCGGGCGCGTCAACTACTGAGGTCATTAGTTCCGTATGTGTAGTGCATGTTTTTCATCGGAAGATGGCGATGATCTGCCCCACTGGATGGTGAGATCCGACGCCGATCTACCGTCCACTAGCGGGGTTTCCCTAACCAGGTATCTCCCACCAGCGGGGGCATCGCCCCAGCAAGTTCTAAGTTCCCGACAGGTCTCCTGGCATATGTGATAGTGTAGTGCATGCTAGTGTAAGAGTGTGTGTAAGGGGTGAGGATAGGACAAGGAAGAGGAAGGAAACATCGCGCGCGGTACGTCACCCGTTTGTTCGGGTACTGCTCCGGCATTCGACTGGTGTTGATCGGAGAAACCACGGAAAACAACCGATCAGAACAAGTGGCCGCTGGAATTCTCTTCCTCTCGGTCAGAGGCACTGCAGTGACATCAGTTGATGAACTGAGCCACCGCTCCCGATCAAACCAGAGGACCTCCCATTCAGATTCGCTGCAGAGACACCGGCAATGCTGACTCTGAACTAAACTCTAACGGAACAGAAACTCCAACTCGCTGTCTTCCTCAAATAATATACGTATCGTAAATATATAATCAATTCAAATATCCCAACTCCAAATGACAAAGCTGAGGGATACAGTAGTTCATAAAAGCATTCACGAGATACGAAATGAATGGAAGGACGTCGCCCCATTAAAAATATTAAAATATAAAAGAGAAAAATTCTGAGGCCCTATTAAGAGTAAAAGGGCGTGTACTCTGACTCTACCATCCCATGCCGGGCGCGTCGTCCACAATCCTCCCGTCGCATAGGCCCAGAGTTTCCGGCCGCCTGCGCTGCAGCCCCCCCTCTCTGAAGCGGTCTGCTCGCCTCTTCGGCGAGCGTAATCGCGCAATATGTTTCCATTAGCAGTTAATACTCGTGTTTTGTCGCTGCTTGTGGTGTAAATGCGACGTCTTTCTTGCCGAAGGGCGGCCTCCACTAAGACTTATGAATACGGATATCGTCGAGAAAATTCCGCCATTATTTGTCTCGGTGCATTTCTCTTGTTTCGGCTGCGGGCCTCGAGGACATTATATTCATTCATCAAAAACAAAGCTTGTTGCGTTGGCGTGACGCGCCGACGGCGGCGGCGGCGATGGCGATAGAGGCAGCGGCGGCACTGGCGGTGGTAGCGGTGGTGGCAGTGGTGGCGGTGGTGGCGGTGGTGGCGGTGGTGGCGGTCGTGGTGGTGGTGGTGGCAGTAGCGGTAACGGTAACGGTGGCGGTGGCGGTGGCGGTGGCAGTGGCGGTGGCGGTGGCGGTGGCGGTGGTGATGCTGGTGATGCTGGTGCTGGTGCTGGTGCTGGCTGCGGCGGTGGCGTGGCGGTGGCGGTGGCAGTGGCGGTGGCGGCGGTGGCGGTCGCGGCGGTGGCGGCGGTGGCGGCGGCAGTGGCGGTGGCAGTTGGCGGTGGCGGTGGCGGTGGCGGCGACGGCGGCGGCGGCGGCGGCGGCGGCGGTGGCGGTGGCGGTGGCGGCGGCGGCGGCGGCGGCGGTGGCGGCTGTGGCGGCGGTGGCGGCGGTGGCGGTGGCGGCGGTGGCGGCGGCGGTGGTGGCGGCGGTGGCGGCGGCGGTGGTGGCGGTGGCGGCGGTGGCGGCGGTAGCGGCGCTGGCTGCGGTGGCGGCGCCAGCGGCGGCGGCGGCGGCAGCGGTGGCGAGCTGAGCAGAGAGAAGGGGTCTGTTTAATTATTCAAATTGCGGGATGCTGTGGGGCTCGGCAAGGACGAGCTCGCCCGGGCGGGGGAGAGCACGCGGGCGGGTGGAGGCGGTCCGCCAAGCGGCGTGGGCTCGAGCCGCGAGTCGCCGAGTTAGGAGACGGTGTGACGCTGGATCTTGAGGATGGATCAGGAGAGATGGTGAACGGGAACACGGCGCATTCGCGGGCGAAGACGTGGGCGGGCGTGGGCGGGCGTGGGCGGGCGTGGGCGGGCGTGGGCGGGCGTGGGCGGGCGTGGGCGGGCGTGGGCGGGCGTGGGCGGGCGTGGGCGGGCGTGGGCGGGCGTGGGCGGGCGTGGGCGGGCGTGGGCGGGCGTGGGCGGGCGTGGGCGGGCGCGGGCGGGCGCGGGCGGGCGCGGGCGGGCGCGGGCGGGGGGGCGGGGGCGGGCAAGCCGGCAGGCGGGAAATTCATGAGGACGGGCAGACTTGGCAGACGTATGTTATGAGGGCTTCTACGTGTCAGTTAAAATTGCAAGAACGTGAACTGATTTTGTTATTAATTAGTACGAAGTGAATGATGGATATACTCAATAGACCTGTTGGCAATTAGTGCAAAGGGAATGATGCATATACCAATATATCAATAGACAATACAAGTGGGACTATTTGATCAATTAAAAAGGAAAAGATACTTTGCTTGAATTGTAATCCATGGTTCATAGAGTAAAATTATATTTATACTTTATTTTGTTAACATCAACCACATTGATTTTTAAGTAACTTCAGATAGCTTTTTTCTCCTCCCTCCCGCGGATGATCACTTGATTTACCGAGAAATATAAATTTCTTGAATGGTTCAACAGTTATTAGGTTGAGTAGCACTGATAAACGATGCTCTTAGCGCCTTGTTTTATCTTCCCTGCATACTCCGCGGCTCCACGATAAACACGGTAGTTTAAGGTGTTAAGCCGTCCATTTCTCGGAATAACGGAGGCGGTATTCACATGAACTAGGAGAAATTCGTTCTCAAAATAGTTCACCCCGACTACAATTTCACATCAGAAATTTTACATTAATCTCAGGAAATTGGAAGTACTTCCATACTTCTGTCAATCAACTTTTATTTGAATTGAATGAAACAATTCGATATATTCGGTATTAAGTACATGAGAAAATTATAAATGTTAAATTTTATGATCAAAGTAACGAGCACAATTGGCATTATTTTATATATAGTATATAGTAAGCTGCTGTTAATAGCAAATATAAAAAGTTAATGAGAAACGTTTTGGAGCTTGTGGTGCACACGATGTATATTTTCGAGTAAGAGATATATTGGTGAAAATAAGGACTACTGGCATGTTTGTGTTTGCAGAATAATTGTTTTTGAAAATTGTGGCAACGTATAGAATCGATATAGAATTTACAAGAACTCGTAGTTGTCATTACTTGCAATTTAATTTTCACTGTAATGTAAGCAATCTGCCGGTAAGTGTGTAGTACTCTTAAATACACTCCTTTAAATATTTGAATGCTCACTCAGTATGAAATATCTTCCTGTTACACTAATGATTTGTTGTTATTCTGGTTTATAATATTGCGGCATTTGAGGACCAACCAAAAATCATTTGATATAATGAAAAGTTCTTGATATATTATTTTGATGATTAATTTGCAGCAGTTCACAAAATATATTTACATAATTAATTAGAATAAAATCAATGCCCTTTTGTGTTGTATTATATTCATTGCACATATTAAGTGTTCATTCACAGTACGAAAGAAATCCATGATTCCTTTCCGGCGTTTTCATCGCTAACTTTTCATTTCTGACGCTAGTGTAAAATTCTTTGTAATTTGAATGATATATAATTAACTTACGAGCGCTATAAAAATTAAGGTTTGAAATTCAGAAATTTGATTCACTAAAATTAGTTTCGATTGCACCACAACGTGGTTATGTAAATACTAGAACTGTGACAAAAAATACTATAACCAGTCGTAAAGCACATAATACTGGCACCATTCTGGTCTGCTTTTGTCAAATATTTCATTTTCTACATTAATGAAAGTTGATGAATTCAATTGGACCTTCCTGCAGTAAATTAGCTAGCCGATATTTTTCCACTACGGAGTTAACATATAGAGAATAACAACGAAAGGAAACTAACGGATAACGGCAAAAACACCACCAACAAGAAGCAATACTTACATTTGACGTCCAAGAACACTGGATTACTTTCTCCATCTCCCTCATGGTTGGATCCCACGCAGGTGTAAATACCAGTGCGGCTACGTGTTACTGATTGGAGCACCAGACTCTGGTTGCTAACGATGGCTCCAGAACTGGTGTTGCTGTTCAACGACTTTCCCTGTGGAAAGGAAGTTCCCTGTAATGGCGGGAACGAGTTAAATCTGCAGATGATGTACTCAATGTAGAATAACACTGAACTTATACATTAGGTGTAACAAAACTAACAATAAAACTTCACGATTGAACTCATTGGTATAAAGTAGAAGAAGCGTTGGTCACTTTGTCGGACAGTACGTTCCACAAAACATATTTTTTTATTGTATTCAATTTTGTACTTTTTATGAGTCCATTCCAGAAGTTTTGCATATGAGTTTTGACACACTCTGTATAAATGACGACACCGAACAGAAAAAATTACAGAAGACTGAAATTTGTAACACTCAAAATGAATTTATACACCTATCCACTAGTTTTATTTGTTGTGGATATGGCATTGGTGCAAATGATATTTAATAGCACATAACACAACACAAAACATCACATTACACACAGCACATAACACAAAAAAGAGCAGGAGAGTTACATCGTAACATCTGTGTGTTGTTTTAATTTCCACCAAAAACATTAAAAACTGTATGTAACATATGTGAAAGACGTAAATACTGCACACGTTCTCTTGGCCTTTAGAATATCTTCCCCAACTTTTTACTATACATACTTGAATGATGAATAAAAGTACTAACAAAGCGAGCTTAGTAACATTGGAAAACAAGAAATTTTCGCTCCGGGGTTATAAAAAAACAACTTTTATAGAATTTCAAGATCTCAGCAAAACGTGAAGCTACATTTATGTCTAGAAGCAAAACAAAGGATCGTCACAGCATTTGCTTAATGCATCAGTGAAAGTGCACGAAGAACCTGATCGAGATGAGGGTCATTGATTCAGAAGGTAAAGTAGATTACTTGTTACAGGCACATTTAGTTTTGGAATTACACTGTATCAATGTTAAGTAATTCATTAAATGTCTTTGATAAAATAAATATTATTTTTCTGTTTGATAGGCAGCAATAAGTTTAACATTTGAGCAGTTCAGATGCAGTGTCAATTATTTGCGGGTCTAATTTCTTTATACAGTGTTGCTGTGTTGTACCAAAAAGGCAGAGTTGAGACCAAGATATTCGTGTATTGGGCAGCACATTGTAGGTAGCCATCTTGGTCAGGTGTAAAATGACCGCGAAAATAAATGTCATTCTGCCCTCTTTTGATGTCTGTGACTGTTTGGTAAGAGTTTTTGGGTTGGTGGCCAACTCACGAGTCACGTCGGCAAACCTCCCGTTAGGTTTAAACACATTTGACAAACAAGTTGGATGGGAGTTTTCCATTGAGCACGAAGGAGATTTGTCGCCTCATGGCTATCTGCTAGCAGTAGTATTTTTTGATAAGCTCAGGGAGAATGTCCTTGTTCATTGGAGGGGCAGATTGTCCAACTCTACGTTCATTTGTTTGTTTGCGCCTGGTAGCGTGTTTACTTTGGTTTGTGGATGAATGTGTCGATGACTGGGTGGGGTAGTGGTGCCAGAAAAAGCAAGGAAACTTAATGTCATAATCGAATGCAAAAAATTTTTTTGACGTGATTGAGTGTTAGCTTTTGCGGGGGGACGGTTGGAAGGTTCCCTGGTGTTACCTTTTGTTGTCCAACCGCCTGTGTTGTGAGCAACCTCTTCAAGCCATCAAATATGTTGTTGTAGTGTTTCTACACTATTGTTCATGCGTATGAAGGCTTTTAGAAGGTCGGCTTTAAGAGTGTAGGAAGTAGAAAGTGTAGGGCGAGAAGTGATCATGTCACCAATGAGCATCAAAGTGCGTTGTAATAATGAAAACAAATAAATGAAAACTCAGACAAATGTGAAACTCTCACGTAAACTAATATCTTTTAATTAAGTGTATTAAAATGATATAATTTTACTATGAATTTATTTTTAGTAAAAGTTAGAAGATTCTAACTAGTATTTAAATGCGATTGATTAATTACGAAAAGAGTCAATGTGTTTCATGTAATAGATCCAAGCTGCACGCTAATACAGTTAGAAGAATATACTTCACCTTTTGGCTAGTAAATTTATTATATCATTCTAATCCAAACTTTATCACCATTTTTTCATCTCTTGTAACAATTTAACCCAATGCATGAACTTATTAATTACACTAAAATAACATCTTTCTTGTTGAATTATTTCAATCGCATAATTCAACAGTTTATACAAAATTTAGTACATAGGTAAATAATTACATTCAACTAATCTTGACTACGTTCATTAGTCGAACAGTGGCATTTTCACTGTAATAGCAAATGTTATCATAAAAATGGTAGAAATCCCTGAAGATTATATCCTGACTACAGGAAGGAATGTGGAAGACGTAAGAGTCTCTGAGAAGGCGGGGAGGGGGGGAAGCAGCGAGGCGAGGAGCAGGAGAGGAGACACCTGCCGCGGACACCCGCTCGCCGGTGACGTCAGCAAAGGAAGGAGAGCAGGATGAAGGCGCTTTCTTACGCGAGCAAGCTTACTTACGTTGTGTCGCCAGCTGACTTTGTAGACCCAAGGATTCGACTTGATATTGCATTCAAAGTAGACGTCCACCCCTTCCCTGATGTTGCTAGCATTTAGGTTGGTTCCCAACTCCAGAGTTACAATCGGCACATCTGAAAAAAGAACAAAGTCACATGAGTTCAAGATAGCGATTTGCACTTTACTGACGTGTATAATTAAGTACCTCTTAAAGCCGAAATACTATGTCTCACACTCTTTTTTGTTTCGAGATATTTAATGCTTCACTAGTGTAGTTCACTATAGAAATTTCAGCAGCATTTTTTTTATACTTTTCACAGATGTGTGTTTAAGGACAAATTTAATCAATATGAGTTAGAAAAAAGCTTTGACTCATATTGACAATACTAATTACTTCACAATGCACACAATTCACTTTTCCCCATAGCACGTCATACGCAGTTTTTAACTGTTTTTTTTTTACGTAAAGTAAATAAATAAATAAATAAATAAATAAAATTTGCCCAGTTATAGGCTTGAAATGAAGGCGTAAATGCAGTTACACCACTTGTGATGTAAACAGGTCAAGTATATGAGAAAATAAGTAATGCAGTTAACGACACTAATTGTATAATTTTTGTTTCTATTATTTCCATTCTAATTTCCTTTCAGTAGCCCGTTTTCTTTAACATCGGGGTGATTAATATTCTCATACTGATAATTTCGTGCAGTCATAGAATTGGTATAACGGTCTAAATGCAGTTAACAATTCTGTATTTATGTAATTTTTGTTACTTATAAGTATCAATGGAGATATACCACTTGTGATACGAAAATGTAAAGGTACGATTGTCAACAAAATCTGAAATGCAGTTAACAACACTATATTTAGATATTTTTTACAAACATTCTAGATTATATAGAAAATGTTTACAAAAATATCAAATTCAATAAACATACGGTGGAGAAAACAAGAAGTCGAAGTTTTGAATTCGTGTATAAATGAGTTTTGGGGGCAATAAAATAACATACCCCATCTGAAATAAACAAAAAATAGAATCCTGAACTATTTGTCAAGTTAGACAATTTTTTTACATAATTATAATTAAAGTTAACTTAATTTTACGTTACATTACGTTTTTGTTTAATTAATATTACACTGTGACATAAAATGTTTGCTGGGAACAACATAAAAACGTATCAAAATTAAACAAATTAAATTGTGGTCCATTTCTCAATTTCATAATTTTTATAACGCATTAGTCATTACTATCATCAATATTTTTATGATAAAAATCATGTCTTCAACAATTTCATCTTTAATCGATATTGCTATTCTAAAATAATAATATATGCAGAAGAATGGAATAATATTGAATATGGAATTTGGTTGTATGAAAATACAATGGCCCAATAACTTCAACATAGAATTAAGAAAACAAACTAGTGGTGGTGAACTGGAGGGATAAATACCAAAAGGTCATCTATATTTTTTTATTTCTCGCCTACTACGTCGGTAGGTAATACAGAGAAATTATTATAACACTTCAAAGGAACATTGTGTTTTTTTGACACAACAAAACGTATTGTGTGGGTCTGATATTGAAAAAAAAAATCTTGTTGCTATATGTAATAAATTACTTCCTTCGTTACATTGTGCAGTCAGGATACACGTTTTGTGGGTCCACGATACCGAATTTTTGTTTCCGGAAAAATATATGTGTGTTCCTCCGTCCGCCTGTTCGTGGTCAATCTTAATGTCTGTTCTCCAATCTTGATCATAATTACCCAAAAGTAGTAACTTCAAATATCCAAATTTGATTAAAACGTCGGGAAGTGTGATTTTACCTGTGAGGCTAATGGTGTAAGGACATCGCGGATGGCGTGCCAAATCTAAGACCCACAGTTCGAATTCCAACGTGGAAAAAAATTGTTGTTTGGAAAGCTTTTATAGGTAGAAGTTAGGTAGTTTATAGGTAATTTATATTGTGTAGATGTTACAAGTAATGCGAAAACTTATGTTGGCACCACTAATCTTTGTTTTCCTTTTTGCAACAGATATTTTCCCCTCTACAGCATTTTCTAAGGAATTTTAGCGAAAGAACTTGGGCGTGATTTTTTGCTTGAAGGAAAACTTGCGAAATGGCATGTAATCAGAACGAGTCTCTAAAAATAATTGTGAAAGTTTCACTCGTTTGTTACCGATTGAGTATTCACATTGAACATATAAAACAATCTAGTTACTGGTAAAATGGTGTTCATCACTTTACCCGTAACCAACCCGTATACCAACTTCATCACTTTACCCGTAACCGACGCATGGTTTCGTCACCAACAGAAATTTGTTTACTTATCTACACTACTGATGCGTGACGTACAACTACATCATTTTTACTCTTAAATAAAGCCACTTGATAAACACGATTACCAACCTAACTAAAAAATTTAAAAAAAATCCTGTAAGTATGATTATTTATTAAGTTTTAAGACAAATGAAATAAACTACTAATATTTACTCACATATTTCTGAATTACTTTTCCTCTCAGTTATTAAGTGTGCTCACTTTTGGAATGTAAATGAATTTTTTTAGAGCTGTGTGTTGGTTGAAAAAATCATATTCTTCTTTACCTGCATTCACAATCTTCAAATTTACATGGATGATACGGAGTATTGCGCAACATTTACGTGCATTCGTGAACTAAAATTCATATAATGACAATAATTACAGGACATGTCTTATCGAACTGCCGTGAAGATATTTTTCGAATTATTAACTCAAAATGAAATACCTCGTTATTGGTCGACGAACCTGAATAACTGAGGCCGATCGGAGTAATCAAATTCAATACACAAAATTCCACGATTTTTATAAATTACACTTGACGTGATGTTGCATGTGGCATTTAATATCGGACCTATTTACGTACATAATTTTACAATGCAAATACCGTTATAAATAATGCAAATAAACCATGTAAAAAACTATAAATATCTTTGAGGAGAGATAAAAGTAATGGTAGTCACTGTTTTAAATAATCCTCTATTAATAAATAAAAAGCGGCAGCGAAAATATATCATATATTTTTAATCATACAAACATAATTTAATGGGCAATAAAATAGGAAAAGTTAAGTTTTGCTAAACTTTAACATAGAGTAATTAATAGTATACGGGAATTTACATCAGTTCTTGAGCTTTCTTATAGCGATTACTTTGTTTAAAAACGAGTACTAAGTGTACCAACAAAAATAATTTTCTAATAAACATTACATTGTTTTACATGATATTTCATACATAATTTTTCATTAATAGAAATTGATAATTTTCTACTTTAGTAAAAACACGTATAATACATCTCATTATTTAAAATGTCATTCAGTAATGTTTTACTTTTCATGTCGGCAGATATACCGTAAAAGAAATCAACCACAGGTTTTCACAAATTCTATCATTGCAGGAGAAAAACTGTTTGAAAAGCAGTTCGACATTAAATCTACTGGCCTGTTACGAATTTTTTAAACGTGCTCAACTGTAGACAGAAAAACACACAAAAGAAAAGCATTTACCGATTTTCTAAAATGCATTTAGGAAGTGTTCAAAGAAAACAGTTAAATATTTTCTGAGCAAACAACTCGCATCGGACCGCAACATGCTGTTTCAATCTTTTTAAAACAATTACAACAGTTGTTGTTTTTGTGTCGGTGAAAAAGAAAGCGAGATTCCGAACGTGTTCCGCGAAAGTGGAGAAATTCGCCTCAACAGGCCACGATTCAATCGAGAGATTCCACAGCGAGCAACAGGCATTAGCCAATGAATCAATTAATCAATGCTGGGAAGTAATCGTTTTCAGAAATCAATGCGTAATTCAGCCAACCAGTCAATCACGTTAGTCTCATGTAAGCCAGATTCAGTCTGTAAATCAACAGCACGTTGGATTAATAACTGTAAATCAGGTGGGGGTGGGGAAAGGGGAAGGGCTGCTCTGATGAAACCGGCCTGACGAGGAGGGCGGTATTGGAGATATCGTAGAGGCGGGCGAGGGATTGAGATGGGGCTATGATGGAGAACCCGTGCGGGAGGGGCAGGGAGAGCGGGGAGGGGGGCAGGGAGGGCGGGGAGGGGGCGGGAGGGGGCGGGGGAGGGCGTGGAGGGGGCGGGAGAGGGGTGGGGGAAGGGAGGGGCGGGGCGGGGCGTGGAGAGACGAGCAGGGAGGGGAGGGACGGGGAGGGGCGGAGCGGGGGGGGGGGGGGGGGGGGGGGGGGGGGGGGGGGGGGCGGGGGCGGGGGCGGGGGGCGGGGAGTTTGCAGGGACGCGGGAAGGGGATGAACGCCCCCCCACCCCCGACCGGATGAGCAGCGAACGTACACGAAGGGCTTCGTGCTCGTAGCCGCGAGTGGTAAGCGACGAGGCGCGCCTGCGGAGCTAAGAGGACACGGGACAATGGCAGCCACCTTTGCGATCCGTCGCCAGCCCCGAGCACTGGGGGAATTACGTTGACGAGGACGCGGTGAGGGGGAGGGGAAAGGGGGAGGGGAAGGGGAGGGGAGGGCGTGCGGCAAGGCGGTCTGGAACTGTTTGCGGCGGTGCGGAAGAGAGAGGAACGACACACTGCGAGGGTGACAAAGAGCAAGCCTGTCGTAGTACAGTCATAGCCATGTTACATTCTGCACCGAATTAATAATAGATTTGCTGGAATTATAATCTCGCTGAGGACACAACATATTGTGTGAAATAGTGAACCAAATAGTATTCTCCTGCGATAATTGCTACATTTGTTTTCATTTGTCGGCAACTTGCTCCGGAAACTTCTGGGAAGTCTAATAAGCACTAAAAGTTTTTCACTTTCATGTTAGTTGTGGAAGTTCTGTAATTTCTTCACCAATGTCTCATGCTGGTGATTTATTAATATTTAAAGGATTAATGTATTATACTACCATTTCCTTTCTAAAACATTCAAGCACTCTTTTTGCCAACGAAATAGAAAATTTGTTTCTGTCTAGCTACAATTGTAGAATATTATTGAGTTGTTTCTATTTCATACACAAATGCTAGTTAATATTCCAGCGTTTTCAGTCTTGACGTACAAGTAGCTGTTGATGGGACAATCATAAAATCGGCTTACTTATGAAGAGAAAAAACAATAAACGTTGGTAATGACCCCGACTATTACAGAGAATACAGGACATTAGTTAATCCTCTTCCTTTATTATCTAGAATTACACAAGCTGATTTATCTCGCAAACATTGCGATTATTTGTGACAAAGCCAATCGGATTATATGACTGATCGAAACACTAAGTTGATGCCTATCCCCTACAAACAATACGGGTGTCTTGAAAGGCTTGTTGTATGACACATTAATCGCAGACAAAACGTTTTGTTAACAACGAAGAGAAAATAAAGAACAATAAAAAGAAATCTCGAGAAGTTAGTGGAGACGAAACGGCAGTATACTTTAACAAAAAATATATTCGTAAAAAACGAGTTATTACTACTGATTACGAACTTGTGATATACTTCCACGATGGTAAAGTGTGCGGTGGTATTCACAATGATACCTAACATTTCGTGATTAAAGAATCTACAGCACATAAAAATCTGGAATTTGATTAAGATATATCTCATCCATCATAGTTGATCATCCGATTAACGGAAGAGTTTTACACCAAAATACTGATGTTTTACACAAAACAATGTAATTCGAAATGCTGCATATAAGAGAAGACTTTTCCATGTAATTGTCTGGAATGGGCTGCTGCTGCTGCATAAGATAGTAATAAGATAAAAAAAAGATCAGGCTAGGCAGCTCAGAACATAAAACTAGCAAAACAGAAGCATTACATCAAGGTTTCTGCCTCTACAACCCTAAAACCTGAATCACTGAAGGTTATTTCATAATCTATAATTAAAATACAAAGAAGAATAACCAGTTGTTCGAATTCAGATGACGTCATCTTTTCAATGGTGCATTCTAGATGTAGCTAATTTCTAAATGAATCTTTATCACGACATAGAGATAATAGACATGTATAGTTATTGGGTCATTTTTGTCATTTGTCAATTTGTAGGCCTCTCTTGGATCTTTGCATCATTTTTGTCATTTTACATATTTTTTCTTTTCGTGCTTGTGTTGGTGAACGTATCATGAATTTGCAATGACACACTAAAACAAACGTTTTATTGTATCATCAGTTCATGACGAAATTAACTACTGCAGTGTACTCTGTTTTTGGAACTCTCAAAATTACACGGATCTTCAATAACTTCCTCGACCTTTCAAATTTGACGGTTGAAAGATCTAAGGATTACATTTCCTCCTAAAATAAAAATTTTGTATTCAATACAATTTATATAAATACATTTTATTTAAAATTGTAAAATTCTTTGAATATATAAACATATTCATACAAATTTTTGAGTATTTTTTAAAAATAGATCTTCCCCTTATTTTTAAGTCATTTTATAAGTCATTTTCAAAGAATTTTTAGGTCATCGGAATCCGAGCCGTCATAATGACGCTTGTGGTCCTCATGTTAATCAATTTCAGGGAATACGCGGAATATCGAGTTTTAATACACGCAAGGACTCCGCAAGGTGAAGGAGACCCTCTTTCAGATGACAGCGAGTGTACCCACGAGTTGCGACGAGCGTGCTGGAGTGCTAGGGAACGTGACGGGTCGCTGAAGAGCGTAGGAGGGGATCTCGAGGACCTGGCGGAGAGAAAGAGCAGGAGAGGGTGTGATCGTGAACAGAGCGCGGAGAGATGAAGTATGCGATACCGATGATATTACAGCTATTGCTATAAACCTGAAAAGCGCCACGGTGTGCTCAAAGTCGAGGATCGGGTCTGTGGAAGTATAATGAAAAAGAAACCGCAATGAATTCAACTCGGAGAATGACAAGTCTCCCGCTTACAAATAACGAGTACATAATTTTGAAGTAAGTATTATCGAGGGTGTCTAACCCAATACGTACGGCCATAAAGCAGAAGCATGAAGTGAATACTTAGTGACATGATACAGCAACCGCCTTTACCTTTCGACACAAAATATCCTTCTGGTTCTCATGTGACCAAAGAACGTTTGATTGATTCAATGGACTAATAAGAGGACCCACACTTTTCGCTAATACGTAGCACGACAAATATCACAATATATAACAAGATACAAGCAAAGCACTGCAAAATAATGTAGAATAAAATGATCTTTAATTGCAATAATTACCGAAATATCAAAATTTTTTAATATGGCCTTTCTAGTGCACAACAATGGAAAGCAATATTACATACACTTTAATTATTATACAGATAGTAGAGCCATTTATGACAATTCTAATTAAATATATTTGAGAGGTAATAGCTTTTAATGCTTGAAATCAAGCATAAAAGCATGTGTTAAATTAATTTACAGTGTAATGAAAAGAAATGTTTCAACTTAATTCTAAAGGCCTTGTTTAAGGCCTCATTTTTAACATTCACAATCACAAATAACTTAACAGTTATAAGCCGATGGTGGTTCTTCGTGTTGCTGAATGGCTTAAATAATCTTTACCATTAAAAACTACGATAACACTGCATTACAGCGAGATATTACCGAGGTATTGAGGATCCTATTAACGATGGTATTCAGTGATATTAGAATTATTGAGAGTTATGAAAAAACATTCTTAGACAAAGAACCAAAGGGACGCGTGTAGACTCCCCGAATACCGAACAGAGAAGCGGGTGCCCACAAACGGATGTTTTTCCTTCATGCACCTCCCCCAAAATATAAGTTTCCATTTCTGTGTGAGAATCAATTTCACGTGAAACTAGGAAGCAATATGATGCACCATGTCACAATAACACCACTACGTTTTTGCCTCTCGAGAGAAAACGAAAGTCGCGGAGAGTGAACTCCAGGGGAGAGAACGCCGGGCGACGATCGCGAGAGCAGTTTCACTGCCTCAGTCCAAACGCAGCCTCTTCCTCCTGCTCCTCTTCCTTCTTCTTTTTCTCGCTGCCTCTCCGACTCCCTTCCTTCGGTGCGTTGCTCGCGTCCCGCGAAGCGCCTGCCGCGGGCCGCGCGTAGCTGTGGGGACTCTAGTGACATGACTCTCGCCGGGGCCCTGCACACCTCGAGGCACTAACGATGAAGGCAGTTTCCAGGTGGATCAAGACCTTTCGTCTGAAATGTTTCGAACCATCGCCCAGAAAAGGCTTCTTCATAGCTAAAATTGCTGCAATTGAACGTTGTTTATTTTTCGTTATACATTTTTCTTCTTTCTTTTTTTACTAAATGAATCATATTCTACCAATTTGTGAGTGATGCCACGTGCATACGAAATCACTTTCACTAACATTAGAAACAATTTCCTGTTATTTTAATTTATTACATCTCAACACTTTAGACAATTTTTTTTATTATTAACAAACGCATTACTTCATTTACAACGTTTCGGGACACATTGTGGCCCCATCATCAGGTAAAACATTCTTTAATACGAATAAAACTCCAATTCAAAACAGATCACCACAATAAATTGTGTAACTTAATAATACGTCATAATACAGTAGTTGGCTGTATCTAGCAAGGAAGAGAACTATTGAGGAATAAATTTATTCCTCACGTTAATCAATTTAAGGGAATACAAGGAATATCAAGATTTAATACACGCAAGGAATACACAAGTTAAAGGAGACTTTCTTTCAGATGACAGCGAGGGTACCCGAATGAGTGAGTAGTATTAAGAGTGTGGCTTTTACGTTTACGTATAAAAAGTACTATAAATATTAAACTACTATTATAAATAAAAAGTGTTAACTTTTACTATTACAAAGAAATATTACACTATATTTTGTCTTTAAGAAAATTTATTCATCCATTTGATTTAATGTACTCATAATGAAAGAAAATCATTGAAAATGGATATTTTGCAGATCATTTCATGTTGTGCCATTGTGGAATTAAATTGTATCTTTCTCAACCCAAACAAATCACATAAAATGTGTTGCTGAAACTTTTCATCTGATAAAAGACTGGTTATATTTAAAACGAGAAAGAATACAATAGATAAAATGTAAAATAGGCGATGAACCCAAAGAGATTTGCATAATAGCTAAATTTCACTATAATAGTAAAAAATAACATTAAAAATAAAGGAAAGAATACGAAATATAATTATATATTTAAAATGGAGAAATGAAAAATGACGAGGAAATAAATGAGGATGATGAGCTGATACCCAGAAAACAATACAATAATACACGTAAATACAATGAAAGAAGAATGTTAACAAAGAATATTCGCATCAAATTGCGATTCTTTGATTGAGCAGTTGATAAATGTTTTCTCTCTGAACTCAGTGGCTCATATATGATGGAAAAAAGTGAGCTCCATTTTGCTTCCAAGTCGAGACACTCCGTTAACACTGCGTAAATAGTATCACACTGGGTTCATCCTGAAATGCCTACGAGTCTGAAGGACCCTACGCTTTAGGTAAGTGACGAAGAGCAGCAAACAGAACAAGAGTGAAGTTGAGTGACAGCATAGGAAGGGCAAAGTGGCAAAAGTGACAGCGTGATATACACGGAGACAAGAAATATGAGTGACGTTCGCGGATTCTAGGCGCACAAAGGAGAAACAGACAGGACAGGAAAGAGAAAAAAGTAGACTGAATGAAAGCAACACTCAAATTAGATCGGAACGCATTAAGTGATTAAATATTCGTACACTGCGCAGAACTGTGCTTAGAACGTAACGGTTTAACAGTAAAGGCGAATTTCAGTGAGCCTCTGCTATGGACGTAAATAATCAATTGCAAAAACGCATATCATCCCTTATTTCCCCGAAAAATACTTATTTAATATTCTAGTTAATTTTTAAGCAACATACGTATGTTCGTCGATATTAAGGATTATCTTTACATCGGAAGTTGGAAAGTTTTCAAGTCGACAATCACCAAATTTTCAAAGCGACTGCTTCATACACCTTTAAAAAATTAGTACTGAAAAGGCTAAACATTTGTTTAAATAGAATAAACATCATGCTGAAACCTAGTTTATATTCATTAACGAAATTTCAACCTCACACTGGCTACTCAGAGTAACAGAAAATATATATTCAGCATTCGAAGATAAAATATACACAGTAAGTTTCTTAGACATACCATTAGTTTTTTAAAATCTGGCATGAAGGCTTCCTATTTAAACTACAATCTATAGGAAATGCCTACTATCTGACAAACACGATCACACAATTTTACCAGATAGAAAATTCATAATGCTAGGAAGAAAACACGATACAAAACACCGTAAAATATTCACAGGCGTACCGCAAGGATCCCTATTTTCTCCCAATATTATTTAATATATACTTTTCACACGTACATACAACAAACTACAATCAAATCACAGTTTAGAGACGACATAGTAATTTACAAAATCCCGCCAATCAATTTAAACCATTGGTAAAAAATAATTTAAATAAAATAGACAATTGATCACAAATTTAGTAAATAAAGTTAAATCTCAAAAATCCACTTTTACACTCTCCCATTAGTTATTAATAGCAATATAATAGCATAGACTCCCCATTGTCAAACTGTTAATTACCTCGCACTGAATTTAGATTCGGGACTGCGTAGCTAATCCGGTGCAACCGGTGCACCACACCGATGCTGTAAGTGAGGACCGTCGCCAACTTACAATAAAGATGGTATTTACGTTCATACATATTTTGAAGATTTTTTTGGTAAAAAATCTATAACAATGTACCCTTTCCCATAATATTTATTGTGATAATTACTTATTTTTGATGAAAATGAACGCGAGAGAGTTATCTGAAGAATTCATAACAATATCTAAGAATATTCTGGAGAAACAGTGATTGATACCGGAGCTATTCACAGTGCATCCGCCACATTGTATATTTACGAACATTGCAATCAGCTCTGCTGCCAGTCCGACACCAACCGCACGACTAGGGGGCGTATTCTAAAAAAACAAATTCGTATTTTTTTTTTTAAACTAAGTGATGAAATTGTAACAGTGTATACGGGCAACCTGAGTTATTTGTATCTCACAAGATAAATTCGATTTTTGCTGTTGCCTGTTCTATTCCATGTATAATAGTTTATGGATGCAAATTTTTTGAATTCATTTTCAGAGTAGGGGCTCAGGATTCGATGACATAGAATGGAGAATGATTTCTTCGCTGTTTAAATCTAATTTAAAATGAAAAGCGTATTGATATGAATAAGATCTAAAACCCCTATTTCACGACAATTACAGTTAGGGGTCCACCTTCAATCTTCTACATCGGGACCTAGCATTGCCTCTGGCTGGAATTCACATATAACAAACAAAACCAGCAAATAAAAAGCAAAATAGCACAATTAAAACCTCTAATAAACTCCAAAACCTGCCAATCGATAAACAATGCCATCGCACTGTATAAAATGATAATTAGACCGATAATGTTATACGCACGCCCCATTTGAACCAATGCACCAGCCACCAGCATAAATAAACTCCAAGTAATGACAACCGATTTCTTGGATTAGATAAACATGCATCATGGTTTATATCAAACAAACAACTACACACATAGCTAACTACAACAGTCACCCCAAACACATAGCCCGCCTATACAATAATTTTTACGCTAACCTCAACTTACTAGCACACACCATCCACTTCAAAGTCGCCTCAACAAAGCATCTTCCAACGCGAATACATAAAATCCCGATCGACGTCTTTTAAACACCACTAACTGTTATTTACCTACAACATGTTTTGAAGTATTTTAACAATATAATGTAAGAATACGAAAGACTACACACATGAAAAACAGTTAAATGAACTATGTATGTATTACCAAAGCAATAAAAAATATTAATAAAAAACTTCATAGACTGCGAGTACGCAGTCACAACGCGATACAAAAAAGAGAATATCAAAGAAAAAATGGCGGGGGTAGAAGACTTATATGTTCAACATCCAGGCTGCTCCGTGCCATGCTTCTTTACCGAAAAAGCTTTCTTCTCGTTCTTGTCCACAAGCACTATGTCTGATCGGTTTGGTGGAATTGTATGGTCTCTGATAATTTTTAGATCCCGGTATAGTTTTTCACTTCGAATGTTCTAGTATGAATAATAATAATAATAATAATAATAATAATAATAATAATAATAATAAAATAATAATAATAATAATAATAATAATAATAATAATAATAATAATAATAATAATAATAATAATAATAATAATAAAAAAAAAAAAGCGCAGTGGAAGTGCTTCCATTAATGGTGTCAGCGAATGGATTGGTCACCAAGGAACGGCAAGAGATCGCGAAGAAATTAAAATTGACTGAAAAGCATTTGCGGACCATTCAAAACAAAAAGCTGCAGAAAAGCAGAGGAAAGCTTACAGGAAACAGCAAATATAGTCGGCAAATTCTTAAGCCTGATTTGACGTATATAAAAAAACCAAATATATTCTTGTTCCACTTTACGGGCAAACCATCGTTGCCTTGGGTGATTTTGAGAACCCCGGGATCAGTGTACATCCACAGAAAATAGGAAATCATAATAATGCAATGTAATAATAATAATAATAATAATAATAATAATAATAATAATAATAATAATAATAATAATAATAATAATAATAATAATAAGTGATCCGAAGGAATGAAGAGTCCCTCTCCTCCAATAAACGCCAATAAACTCCCAACATTTCGTTCTCCCCGAGCGCATGAGTGTGGCTCTCTAACTGTTCGGCTGTTTGCGCCGGGAACTCGCAGGCGGAGAGAGGCTGCTCGGGTCTCGCGGAAATCCCTAGAAACACCGAGCCGAGCCGCCCCGCGCCAGCTGCGTCGGGCCGTCGCCTTTGCGAGCGGGACGACGACGACGACGACGGCGGTGGTGGTGGCGGCGACGGCGACGGCGACGACGGCGACGACGGCGACGACGGCGACGACGACGACGACGGCGACGACGACGACGACGACGACGACGACGACGACGACTACGACTACGACTACGACTACGACTACGACTACGACTACGACTACGACTACGACTACGGCGGCGACGGCGACGGCGACGGCGACGACGGCGACGACGACGACGACGACGACTACGACGACTACGACGACTACGACGACTACGACGACTACGACGACTACGACTACGACTACGACTACGACTACGACTACGGCGGCGACGGCGACGGCGACGGCGACGACGGCGACGACGACGACGACGACGACTACGACGACTACGACGACTACGACGACTACGACGACTACGACGACTACGACGACTACGACGACTACGACGACTACGACGACTACTACGGCGGCGACGGCGACGGCGACGGCGACGGCGACGGCGACGGCGACGGCGACGGCGACGGCGACGGCGACAGCGACAACGACGACGACGACGAGGTTGGTTGAAGCTGCGGCGGGAGTAACGTAGCGGCGGTATAGACTGTAGCGACGCGGTGTGTGAGTGAGTGAGCACGTGAGTGAGAGAGTAAATATTGATTCCGGGAGTGTAAACTACGCTACTTAGGTAATTAGTCCCGCAAGTGTGCCCGTTTGTTAAGGTATTGCTCCGGTATGTACATGGTATTGATTGAAGAAACCACGAAAAAAACAACACTTAGTTTGATACTTGATTGATGAAAAAGCAATGTTATTTTCAACAAATTTTATATAGGTGTTAAGCAAAATATCATTCAAAAGGTTGAAAAAAAACATTAATATATAATGCATAAAATTTATGATATTGATTCATGTTGTATAATCTGTAGAACTGTGTCTAACAATTACAATATTTAAAAAACGAATATGCGTTATTGTTATTATTATTGTTATTGCTGCTATTATTATTATTAATATATTTATTATTGTTCTTGTAAAATAGTAGCCGCCTATTGGCGCGATCAGTATCTATTTATGTTTCGTATTCAGATAAATTATTTTTATTAGTTATTTATTAGAAAATTACGTAATATTGATGTTACGATCTAAAAAAAAACATTGTATTGACGAAGAATTAGCATTCAAATACATCTTACCGCAAACCCTAATGCACAAAAACGTGATATTACTGAGGACTTAAAATCGATACCAAAGGCTAAAAGCCCTACGCGCAGCAGCGATGCAAGTAATTGGAATACCTACGCCAAGAGCTTGAAAATTCCTTTGAATACCCTTGCAATTGAACAGGAAGGCATGTGAGAATAGTGAAATAACTAGAATTATTCAGTGGAAGAGGATATGTGAAGTATGTAATGAAGTTGAAGTACACGTAGATTGAGTCATGGATAAAATTAAGTTAATTGGATTTCTAAACAAGAGAATAAGAGATTCAATAAGAGACTGTAGAATAAGCATTCATTGTATCGAGACGAGAAAACGTCACTACAATCAATTTATCACAACCGTGTAAATGTAAACCATGCTACTGTTACCACATTAGTTATATATTTGCCGAATTCTATTGTTAAAAAGATTTACGTATTTATCATGTAACAGCTGTGTTAATGAGAAAAAGTGATGGATACATAAAAATAAAAGACGACGAGATGAGTAAGTTCAAAGGTAACCTTTGGAAATGAAATAGTTAATTTTTTTTGCAACAGAAATTCAAGGAGACAGAAGAAATACAATAATTATCTCGTAATATTATAATTAAAGATACTGTGAATATACTAACATGAAGAATTTATTTCAGTTGTCAATGAACAATCTTACTTTAAAATTTTATGAAATTAATTCACTAGAGGTAAAAACGTCAATGGATATACATTTCTCGGAATTTACGCGTGCAATTTCATAAAAGATAAGGTTTTCATAAACGCTTTTTAAGTTGTGAATTTGCAATTCGTGATATTAATTAACTTTATGTTTGTTCTTTAAAAATTAAAATAATTGAAGCATCTCAATACTACATTGAATAATGTGTTCTTGCGAAATTTCATATTAAAGCAAAGTTGGATTGAAATAATTAGAAAACTATTAACAACACTAGTACTGGATTTTCATATTTTATATGTTAAAACTTCTTATATTCTTAACCTCGCAGTTCGTCGCCCTTCTTGCCATCACTCTGAAGTGATCATCGTTTTCAATATCTCCATTTTCTAAATAGTGTTCAACTATACGGAAATTCCTTTGATCTTGAGTGAATCGTTATTATGCAATCAACAAGTCTTTAAAAACGTCTCGTGGTGCCCAGAAAAAACAAAAACAATTGTAGTTCGCATGTTGTTAAAAAACGAAAAGGGATATGCGATACCTTTCGTATACAATTAACAATTCAGTTCCTTCTGCAGTGCAGCAATTAACATAGTGTCGACTATGTAATGACAGCATTGGCTCACTCAAAACAAATGACTCACGTGGACGTCAAGAGAAACTTTGTGTCAACACGTGCATGTAGGCCCGTCTAAACTTGTACTCAAGCTCTATAATCCACATCCGCAACGCAGCCATGATGCGGTCCCATCCCCCCCCCCCATGTAGAGGCGAGGTCCAGCAACGGCGGACCGCGGGATGTACAGAGCCTCAACGCTCGCCAACCCTCCAGAGACATTTTCAATTAATAGCGCTGCTTCGAAAGCGCGACCCCCGAGCGCGGCTCAGCGACTTCAAAGCACGTGTCTTGGCGCCCTCCCGCACCTGTATTAGTGCGGCGGAACTAAATTGAATCACCCTGTCCATCACTCGGCGCGCGCGCTGGGTTTCAGCGCGGTGTTATCAGCCCGAAGATAGGGGGCTAGGGCGCGGCGCGGCGCGGCGCGGCCGTCTGGCTGGCTCATCCGGAGAGGTGGCGTGCGCCCGGAGCGTGGCGAGCGTGGGCTCCGGGTCAGGCTCCGGCTGCGGAGTCGCCGCGCTGCGCTGGCGTGAGCGAGCACGCGTGCGTGTGCGCAGCGCAGAACATACACGCAATTATCGCCGATACATCTCCGCGCACCGCAGGACGGGGCGAGGGGCGCGAGAGCGGGGAGGGGGCGGCGGCGAACGTAGCTGCGGCGCCCGCGGGGGTGGTGGCGTGGGAAGTGAGGGAGCGGGTGGCCTTGTGTGTGTCCGGCGTGAACCGACGGGGTGGCGTGGTGGCCAGGGATGGTGAGATGGAAGGAGCGGACATAGGTCACGGTATACGGCGAGGGGAGTCGACCCGAACGACGGGGAAACCGGGAGCGGTGGCTCAGTGCATCAACTGATGCCACTGCAGCGCCTCTGACCGGGAGGTCCTAGGTTCGAGTCCTGACGGCGGCAGGATTTCTGACACTGGCTTTTCAGCTTGGTCGAATTCAGTTGGTGTCTGGAGAAGAATTCTAGCGGCCGACTGCTCTGATCGGTACTTTTCCGTGGTTTCTCCGATTAACACCAGGCGAATGTCGGAGCAGTACCCTAACAAACGGACCGCGCGCGATCTTACCTTTCTCTTCCTTGTCCTATTCTTACACTTTACACACACACTTACACTAACATGCACTACACTACCACATATCCCGGGAGACCGGACGGGGACTTGGAACTTGTCCTGGCTGGGGCGGTGCCCCACTGGTGGGAGATACCTGGTAGGGAAAACTCCGTTAGCCGACGGTAGGTCGGCGCCGGATCTGGCCATCCAGCGGGGGAAGACCACCGCCACCTCCCGAGCAAAAACACGCACTTCACATACGTGACTAATGGCCATAGTAGTTGGCGTGCCCGGAATCATTAACAATCACTCAATGAATCAAAGACGGGGAATGTACACAACGGGAGTAGCGACGGGTGTGAGGAATGGGAGTGGAGACGAGACTGGAGGTTTGGCCGGGGGGCGAGAACGGCTGTATTGATGTTTGCGGACGCGTCAACAGCTATGGAGATTGTTAGTGTAGTGAATGTACTCCTCCCCGCTGGACAGTGAGATCTGGCGTCAACCTACACGTTAATTTGCCGGAATTCCTCTCCTAAGTATTTCTCTCAACAGGGGGCCGCCGGGGCCGGGACAAGTTTTAAGCATCCAACTACTCTTCCCATCGTGTATGGTAGTTTCGCCCAAGAAGGAGTAAGTGAATGTGAATAAAAGAGGAGAAAAAAGAGCAAGAATGAGGAACGCGCGCGGACTGGAACCTGTTTGTTAAGGTACTGCTCCAGCATCCGCCTGGCTCTGATCAAAAACACCATCGATGGAAAGCTACCGATGAGAGCAGCCGGCCGCTAGAATTCTTCTCTTTACAGCGGCTTAATTCGACCTAAGCATACAGCTAATATCGACAATCCTCCATAACCCAGACACGGGTGATAAGACCTCCCGGTCAGAGTCGCTGCAGAAACAATGGCCATGTTGCCTCTGAGCCAACTACTCCAGAGGAAAGGGAACGGTGTTTGGGAGGGTGAAGGAGCGGTGAGAGCGCAGTGGAGAGAGACTGGCGGGCGGACAGCGGGAGTGAGCGCGTTGGGGGCGGCCAGGATGCCCGCACAGGAACAGGTGGGCTTTGGCCTGTTCGACCCGGCAGGGGCAGAGCGGCGCGGAGCGAATGCCGGGAGGCTGGTGGGGTCGAAGGGGCGATGGGGCGAGGGGGCGAGGGGGCGAGGGGGCGAGGGGGCGAGGGGGCGAGGGGGCGAGGGGGCGAGGGGGCGAGGGGGCGAGGGGGCGAGGGGGCGAGGGGGCGAGGGGGCGAGGGGGCGAGGGGGCGAGGGGGCGAGGGGGCGAGGGGGCGAGGGGGCGAGGGGGCGCGAGGGGCCGAGGGGGGAGAGGGGTGGAGTGGGAGGCGGACGGCCGGAAGCGCCATCGGGCGCCAAGGGAGAGGGCGGCAAGGTGGTGGGAGCAGGAACGAGCGGGCTTGTCTGTACGGCAGTAGCCGGCGGCGGCGGCGGCGGCAGCGACAGCGGAGACGGCAGCGGGGGCGGGGCAGAGGGGGCGACTCCCGCACTGACGTCACAGTAGCGCCGTCTCATCACTGCGATAATGGGCGCGCGTGGAGCTCGTCGGTGGAGTGGGTTTGGAGGCGGGGGTGGGGGTTGAGGCGTCGAGACACACGCGACGGGTGTAAGGCGTGAAGGCCGCAACTGCGGGTAGAATTGGAGAAGCAGGTGGAGCGGGCGGAGGCGGACGTAAAACGAGAAAGTGAATGCAAGGATAGAAAAAGGCAGAATTGGCAAGAGAGTTATTTTAGGTATCAATGCAATGCTCGGAGAGATCTCTTGGGTATCAGTGTCCCAAATCTCCATCAATCACGGTCGTCGACGTAGGGTATTTGAATCATGATGATAGAAAATGAGTGTGAATGTGGGAATAATTAGGAAACTATGGAATGATACAGTATTTTGAAGCCCTCGGAAATATTTTGTGTGTAACACACTGAAAGAACTGATGATTATTCATGCATTAAATCATATTTTTAGGGATTTTATGGTGGAAGTGTTCTACTAACTGCAAAAATACTTTGAGGTTAGAGTAGGTGCGGTAATGAACGGTGAACGATAATGAAGATGAAGATGTCAGAGTTGATGATCCATTTGGAATATTGATAAGGTCGTCATAGGTGCCCGGAAATGAGAATGATTAAGGTACTGAGATGTGATGTGTAGTTTAGAAGCACCAAAGGGATTGAGATGATAGCTACAATGCACTTACCGTTCACGTCCACCAGAATGATGTACTCAATTGCACGATTCCCTGCGATATAAAGAGACCCGCAAATTTGGCGTCTACATGTTTTCATTAAGCTACTCTGAGAAGAATTGTTCCAATGACATTGTAATCATTATGTTGCCTGAACTCGCACAGGGAAAATTATATATAATTGCACAAATTGACGAATATAATTAAAAACAACCTACCAAAAAATTGTTTTATAGGGAAAAGCATCACAGGTTACGCCTTCAGAAGAAAAGTGAAAAGAAAGGAAAGGTATGATCGCGCGCGGTCGGTGGCCCGGTGAACAAGTGCTGCGCCGGTATACGTCTGGAAGTGATTCGACAAACCACGGAAACCGCTCTATGAGAGACGGCCATTATTCTGGTAGGTGCCATAAATAAAGGGATGTTATACACTAAGTAACGTCTGTCACCCGGTTGGGTTTAGCTCAGAGCCCGCATTTCCGCTGTCTCTGTGGATCTGACCGAAACGCCCTAGGATTTCCTACTCAGCGATGGCGGATTTTCGACACTAGATACATACTGCATGGGATTTAGCCCTATCACAAGATGAATTCTAGCGGTTGGCTGATTAAATTGCAAGTTTTTCGTTGTTTCCTTGATCAATGGGCGAATGCCGGAGCAGTCCCCATGAAACGTGTCACGGACCGCGTGCGATATTTTTTCTCTTCATTATCATTTCCTCTTCCCTTGCTTACACACACTTACACTAGCATACAATACACTACCACTCATATCGGGACATCAGTCCGGAGCTTAGAGTTTATCAAGGCTGGGACTGTCGTGGAAATACCTGCATAGGGAAAAACCCTCAAGCCGACCTGCAGATCGGTCGCACATCTCACAATCTAGCGGGGGAAGAACAATATATCCTCAAATTCACTACACTAACGGGACTAATGACCATAGCAGTGCCCGGCGATATCAGTGAACTAAATTCTGTCCCCTTGCTGGAACGGAAACCGCGATCACTCAAAATCCGATATACTCGATGACGATCGATCGATTGAATGATTGATTGATTGTTAGTGATTCCGAGCGTGTCAACTGTTAAAATCATTAGTCCCGTGAGTGTAGTGCATGTTTTCCTCGGGAGGTAGTGATCTTTCTCGCTGGGTGGTCAGATCCGGCGCCGACCTACTTTGGGCTTTGCCGCAACCAGGTATCTCCCACCAACAGGGATCCGCCTCAGCCAGGACATGTTCTAAGTCCCCAACCGGTCTCCTCGGATGGGTGGTAGTGTAGTATGGTTAGTGTAAGTAAAGCGCGAGGTTAGGACAAGGAAGAGGTAGGAAAGATCTCACGCGGTCAGTGCCCCGTTTCTTGGTGCACTGCTCGGGCATTCGCCTAATGTTGAACGGAGAAACCACGGAAAACTATCGATCAGAGCAGGCGGCCGCTAGAATTCTCCTCCACACAGCGACTGAATTCGACCTAGCTGACAAGCTAGTGTCGGAAATCCTGCCACAGTCGGGACTCGAACCTAGAATCCCTGGTGAGAGGCACTGCAGTGACATCAGTTGATACCCTGAGCCACCTCTCCCGGTACGATCGATCGAGATTGAATGGCCTTGCCTTCAGGCTCGCAACTCGTGAGGTGAGCGGAACGAGACAGCGAAACACGGGAAGTGATTAGCCACCGAGGGACGTGGAACGAAGGAACACGCGTCAAATTGTGGAAGAGGCAGGTTGACAAAAAAGCCACATAATACAACCTCTTTTTGTTTTCTTTTTTTTGTCAGAAGTAATATTGCAGTACTAATCGACAAAGAAACTTGAAAACGTGAGAGGAAGAAGAGTAATTGAACTTACAGTGGATTCCATAACCGCAGGTTACGGAACATCCTAAATAAGAAAATATGAAAACGAAACTTTGGATATAAACCATTTATATCTCCCCGAAAACGCATGGTCGTGAGATAAAAGCATCGAGAATACCGTGTAGAAAAATACTTATGTGAACGCTGCGTACAAATTGATAGAGAAACATGGAAATCAAAACGATTTTTTGAAATAAGACATTTATATCTTACTGAATATATGGAAATGAGAAGAAAATACTCGAAAACGAAGAAATAGGAACTGTAACAAAAGGTGAGTTCCCTGATGCAAGAACGGTAATTGTGACATAAACATTAGACAGATCATGTCTTTGACTAGTTTTGAAATTGTTTTGATCGTTATTCGGTACAGAATGTTCCCGTAAAAAAATGACAGTGCAGTGAAGAAGGTATCTGGAAATATGTTTCACGAACCCTCTCTTAAAAGAAAATGACAGAAAGTAATGTTATTGAATAATAGGATTGAATTACAGTATAACCCAATCAAGCAAAGTGTAGGACTGAAGAGAGACCGGTGCATCTGATTGTGAGAGCTAACAGCGAAAGTTGCGTCGCCCCTTAGTGCCGGGGCGGTATAGTCTGTTGCAAAGTAATACAAGCATTTTTTGCATAAAGTAGTACGTAAGGCTCAGCCAAATTAGTTTTCAATCAGCCCAATTAGTTTTTCTTCTAATAATTTTCAATGGAAACATTACTTTATTTGCACTTAATAATTTGATCACTCATTCACGATTTGAAACACGTCTCCATTACTTTGTAATTTATGGGTATCTGGAAGTCAAAGAAAATATTCCTAGATGTTTTTCATTATAACTAATAATGTAATATATACTCATGCTATAGAATTTGTTGCGTAGCATGATTGGAATGCGTGGTTACTTTTAGGGACTCAAAACACTTCCATTCTTTACATCGTTTTTAGTATTTATTAATATAATTATCTAACGCGTCGGCATTTCCCCGTGATTTCAAATGGTGTGTGACGGGTATTGTTGAACCTAAGATAGCAATACAAGAGGGTCATGTCTACGTCTTCGGACCTTGGTGTAGATCAGTGCTTCAATTTTCAGTTGCACTGAGTATACCAATAGTCTCTTTCTCTCCGAAGCAAAACAAAGTGCAGTGCTGCCCTCATCGCCAGTCCTACACTCCGCTTGGGCAAGTTGTACCACTGTTATTCAGGAAAACCGGTCGTTTTACAAAGAAACAACCAAAATAAACATTATTCTCAACAATAAAACATATATAGAAATATAAAAGTATCGCGTGGCTCTGCTTTGGCGTCTTCATTTCCATTCCGTTTCTCTCACTACCACTTCCTTTCTCTCTCACTTTCTGTCTCTCCCTCTCCGACTGTCTCCGCTCTTTTTCAACCGCATTTGCACACGTTTGAATTTACCATTACCCTCGTTATCACATCCTTACTCATGAAATTCCATAAACGATTCGACATGAAAAAAATCAAATAACACTGATTTGAAAAACGGTAAAGAGTGGGAAGCAGAACAAGGGGCGTCAAGAGTGCACATGCAGAAGATGGCGCCAGAAATGTCTGGAACTCGAAGAAGCCGAGGAATGAGGACACCGGACTGGAATCCGGAAAGTGAAAATGGGTCGTCTGAGTTCAAGAGAAGCAAAGGAGACGACAGGGAAATCCTAAAGAACTAAAGAACTCAAGCATGAAAAAAGAAGGCAAGAAACCCCCTAATCGAGAAAGGGCGTCCCAAAAAGCGAAAGTATGTGAGGCTGTTGCGAGGGACGGGAATGAGGGGACAGCAGGGACGGCAGACGCACACCCATGGGGAACACCAACAGCGGAGTCGTCTCCAGCAGCGAGCGCGGGGCATATGAGGCTATCGGAAGCGGGGGCGGGGCGGTAGAGGCCATCACGCCCTACGGAGGCGCTCGCACAGAGCCGTGGAGACATCGGGGCCTTTGGGTGGGGGGGTGGGGGGGCGTCCCGGAAAGCGAGAGCGGGGCATGTGACGCCAGCGAACGCCTTGGCTCAGCGCGGCGGGGGCGGCGGCGGCGGCGGGCCGGGGGGGGGGGCGGCATGACGTCGCAACCCGGCCATCGATCGGCGACCGCGCGGATTGCTAGGGCGCGGGGCGGCGTTGCGGGCGGCGGCGGCGGCGGCAGCGGGGGCGGAAGGTGCGCCGATTTTTATTCGCCTCCACCCCCCCTACACCACACCCCCGATCCCTCATCCACCCGTTGCCACCGTGGCCGAGGTTGCGGCAGGTGAGGCAGCAGCCTTCGCACACGGTGAACGGAAGGGGCAGGCCGGGCTGCGGGTGGTTGCGGTGGTGGGGGAGGTGGTTGTGGTTGTGGGCGGCGGGAGGGAGGCGGCGTACGCGGTCGGCGGCCGCTGATCGGATGTGAGCGACTGGGCGGCGCGTGGCGAGAGGCGAAGTGGAAGGCATGCGAACCGATGAGAGAGGGGCGCCGGTCTGCAGCTTACGGGTGATTTGCTGTAGGACATAGAACTAAGGGGCGCGGGGAGTACACAACAGGAAATACATTTGCCTCAAACATTTGTTGGGTGTTTAGGCATACGGCTATGCCCAAGTACTGGAGGAAATGGCCCTAGTAGTTGCAATATATCTTAAGATTTATCTTAATACTTAAGAACGCATTTTTACTGGATATACAAGTTGTATGGGCATGACGAAAAATTTATTTATTCCGCGGACGGTATAGTGGTTTCTTCATATGCGAATGAGATAAACTGAGAAAGAATAAATGAATAATTGAAGGAAAGAAACAAATTAGAAGAATACCTTTGAGGAATCCAACTCAGAGATTGTGAGGTTCTAACATTGAATGTTTCCTATTTAACTTGATTTATATTTTTGTAATTACGAACTTCTCTCACAGCTCAAACAAGAGATCCCTATTTGAGATTATACCGCATTCAAAGAGATATAGCACGTGAGCATACAATGAAAGGGAAGCGGCCGCATTTTATGTAAAGCAGTTTCCTTTCAGACTTTCTAATATTGTTGGGCCTCCCTAACAGGCTGGTATGTAATCAAAGTTTTTGGAAGCCATTTAGGGGATGGTACCTCGTTGAAAGAGCTGCTTAAGCTAATTATTGTAATTTATATTACAATTTATGGAAATGGAGTTTCTTGGCAAACTCGTACTGTAGTACTGAAGTAATATTGTTTTTTTTGAAATTCTCGTTGGCTGGGAAACTAGAATTCACGAAGAATATTCATAGCAGTCTTTAAGGCATATATTTTTATTTATCCAATAGTTTGTTTTTACTGGTTTACTTATATGTTTGCTTTGGTCTTAGATTACATAGATCAGTTTTACATTTTACAGATGTATTTATTGACTCAAAAGTTAAGTCTGTGTCTATATTACAAAATATTTTTAAGAATTATTGGACAGTAAATTTATTTTTCATTCGTGTGTGTGTGTGTGTGTATGTGTGTGAGGGGTTTCTACTCATTATTGGGATCATGGATATTTTTAGATTTTGGTAGAATGTATGGGATATGTGAGTTATTTGGTTTATTAATGATTTAATGTTTAATTCGGAATGAGGTTTATTGAAAATGAGCTATGGGAAATTTGTGATTAGTCTTAGTAATTTATTCGGGATAATTTGTAGTTTATTGATAATAGCGATGGCATAATTTGTCCAGATTCGACAAGCGTAGGCATAATCAGTTTGATTCGATTTTGATATTGGTGGAATTTGAGCAGGAAAGTGATTTGCGCGTAATGATGAGACGTAGCTGTATTAGTTTGTATGTTTATCGTAATCTTTATCTGAGAGTTATTCAGTCTTGTGGTCATTGATACGACTTCCATACTTTTTCTTTCATATTATCGTGGCTAACAAAGAAAAAAATCATTGTTTTGTAGTTTTGAATATAAGAGGCATTTCTGGTTTTGTTATTTTTGATTTAATATTTAAAAAAATAACTACAGAATAGTGCCTTTCTAACCCCGTTATCGTCAGTAACTTATTTATTTCTCAAAAATTTGAAGACCAGCAAAGTCATAATTCTGACCCGCTACTAGTTTAAAAAAAGAACAGATAATAGACAAGTTGATAATTTCACGCTTGAAAAAAATTAATAGTTATCATATTTCTGCATATGGCTCGATCAAAGACTACGCATTGAACTATCGCTGAAGAGCCATGTTTGTGGTTCAAAACCACGAATTTCTTTTGTATTTTTTATTAAAGCATTGTAACATGAATAAATTTGCTCCCGAATCTCCAATGTTCGTTACTCACCTACGAGACGCTTTGAAAGAAATTAATAATTATTGATATAATTGCATTTTTCTATTATTATTAATGAAAACTTTAAATAAATGCAAATCACGATTTGGAAATGTCCCGCTGTGTATCAAGAAACTACCACATTATTTCCTATATTATACTGCTGTTTAAGTCTGTATCTAGATTGGTTCCAAAAGTAATTGGTAACTGGAATGCAGATTCAAAATCCAATGTTGCATATTCTTCTATTTTCCCTATCCAGGAAGATTATATAGATATTCGGTCCGCTGATGAAATTGAGTACATTTACTGCATTTCGAATTCATTGACTACAGTTTGTACGCCACATCTCCAGTGAATATACTGGAGTACATCAGTGGAATAATTCTACAAACCACGGGAATCCCCAGGACCACAGTACGGAAATATTGTTTGAGTATTAACAGAGACGACGATTGTAAACCAAAGCTCGTGCAGTGAAGATTTTGTGGTAAGGTTTACTTGAACGCACTGATTAAAGCGGAGAGAAAACGCTCACACATCGGTCATCATCTTGTGCCCTCTCCAAGACTTACATGCCGTAGCCCCTATCCATGCAGCGACCTATTGAGGCCACAACGTAACTGTACTAAATTATGGGTTTAGAGTTCTAGGCGACAGACAAGAATGCGCCCATCGTGATTACAACCAATTTCATACATTTGCTTCATTCATAAGGAAGACAGTAACAATTTTCTAAAGGTGTTTTAATAACAATAGTACAAAATTTAAATCTATATCAAACACAAATGAATACAAGAACTAATAAAATAAAACGATGAATATGAAATTCTTCGAAAGGTTATAGGGGCCCCAAGATGACGTGAAAGAGACATTTGTGATGTGGAAGGTATATGGTCTACAACAAAACAATTCTCTCCGTCGCCTCCTCCAGTTTGAAAGAATAGTGTACCTGAGTTTGAGGGGAAGGGGGGTAATAAGGAAGCGAGAGGTATCATGGGATTCCCACGCAACTAGAACACGGGACAGCAAAGATAAGATAGGTGTGCGACATGAAAAGAACCTGAAGAGAGAAACGGCGGAAACCAGAAGTAGCGAGGTAGGCGAGGACAGGTGTGGGAAGGCAGGCGGGGTGAGGAGGGAGGCGGCAGGCGTGGGGGTGGGCAGGCGTGATGGGAGCAGGCGGGTTGCAGGGGGAGGGAGGGCAGGTGGAGGGGAGAATACTGGCGAGTGGAGTGCTGGCAGGGGAGGGGGTGCAGGGGGTGGCAGGCAAGATAGAAGGGTGGAGAGAGCAGACGTAGGGCAAGCTGGGTGCAGGCCGGGAGGCAGAAGAGGGACAGACAAGGGGCAGGTGGAGGCAGGCGAGAGAAACAGCAAGGAAACACGCATCGCCTTCCACGTACGAACTGTGTCCTCTTTAAAACGACGCCGGGCCACGGAGTGGGGGTAGACACCTCCAGGACGCGGCTCACAATATGCTGTTCCTGCACGCCAGATGCAGCCCCTGAGCGTCCGTGTTCCCACAGGCGCCGTCCGAAAGGCATGCCCTTACCGGCGGTGGGAACCTTAGATTCGCCGATTGTCCCCGAGTGCAAATAGAGCACACTCGCATCTCCCTGCGGACGCTATCTCAGAAACAGGCAACTGCTCCCTACGGTCCCCGCTGCAGAGGTGGGAGTTGAGGCAAGCGGCGGTTCGATGGAAATGAACCTGCACTTCCATTTCAGCATCGGCGGCTAATATTGTCTCTTCGCGAGCTTATTTCCTGTTTTATTCTTGCCTTTTTTATACACTTAGACTCCCTGCGTGTCTCCAGGGATACTTAAGAACTTGGTCGTAAATTGAGCGGAAAATTCAAATAATCGGGTGTAGATGCTCTTAAGATGGATGAGGTCGGTCCCTTGGTTTCAGAGCTCGGCACAACCACCCAGTATCTCATTCCCGTTTAAGAAAGTCACTTCATTTCGATGGAATTCGGAAAATTTTGAAAGATGCTTATTGCCTTGTCTCTGACATTTTTTGATATGAATCTTCTTAGAAATTAATTTATTCGCTCGAGTAAGAGGTAGAGAAAAATAAAAACGTGAAATTAGCAATTGCAATGAAGGAAATAATATTGCATATTATAGTTATGTTTAATGTTTCAGACAAACAAGCTCGCTCGCAATTTACAAGATTATCTCCGGAAACAAAATTATTATTGTTTGCATATTTATTGGTTTATATTGCCTTAGTATCTATTGTAATGACTTTATTTTTAGCAATATTGAAATTTTGAAAGGATTTTCATTCGAGTGAGCGTTGAATTCAAATCTTAAATGAAGAAACGCAATTAATAAAAAACGCATATTTTCTACATATTGGACATTGATGTTATTAACAGCAAAGATAACAAATATAAACATTGTAAATTTTAATAACAATCTTATTGTAGACCTGAACATCTTTAGATCGTACCCCTCACATTTTGATGGAATGAAATTTCAGACTGTGTTAATGGATTTCTCTCTTTTCTGAGTCATAAGTACATGCAATGACCATGTATCGTACTTCTAAAATTAACGAACCATCAACAGTCAAAAACAGTGAGTGGCGTTGCTAGTGATGTGTCCACGACCCTGATTTTCCACGAATCCATGGTTTTATAGTAGCTCTTATCTTGCAGAAATTACGAAAAATTCTTGGAAAGTTCATTTTTACAAAATTTATTTCTAAATTGCTGTATATATTGTAGTTTCATACACCGGCATAGAGGCATGTTGAAATGAGACAAGATTAAAAATAAGCAGTAACTAAACATCAACAAAATTAGTGACAGATTTGCAAAGCACATAGGATATTCACCTTAGTAAAGAAATTAAAATGTACTAATAGTAAATAATTTAAAAAATAATGGAGCGAAGATACGGCAAAATTTGCGACAATATCGGTTACTGCGAGATCCTATCAAGAATGAAGACCAGTGATAGATAATCTAAATAGTTAAGACGATTTCATCAATAGCTTGGACGTTCCCACATTCACAATAACACGACACCCTATAATTACTGTAAAGAGGGAAACTGCAGAGCAATGAGAAAAGTAAAATCATCGGTCGCCTCATTTTTGGTTTTTACAAGAATTAAGAACGGACAAGCGTACCCGTGCGAGAACTCTCGCATGTTCAACCCCACCTTAATTTTTCCTAAGGGTATCGTGAAACTTAAACACAGAAACATGTGGTCCATTTCCATCGTAGTTCCCTTCACAAGTAGGTACACAGCACTTGTAGACCACGGCAACACGTTAAAGGAATATTTGCACTACACGCATTACAATGGTTGTACTACAATATTCATCAGTATCAAGTAAGTATTAATAATACTTCGTGTTGTTGCTGCGAAGACGAATCTCCAATTAATAATTATGCAAATAAACCTCGTTAATCTGTGTAAATTACGATGTACACAGAAAGCGTAAATATAAGATGGAGGAATCAAAGCCTTCAAAACCTTCAAAGCGTGACATCACAAAAATGGCCACCAGCACCAAGGGCTCGTGAAGGAATATATTCGATATTCCTCCATGTATATGCGGTGTTGGTAGTATCGATAAGGGCCGAACCGGTAAAACTTTTAATAGAATGTCCAAGAACCTCTTATCTTCTAGATTACGGTGTGAAAAGCGTTTCTTTGAGGCCTTGGGTCTCAAAAGTTTAATTTTGAAGGTCATGGAACGCTTCCTTTAGGAGTTATTTACAATATATCTGACCAGGTGTTGTGAGTTGCATTTAACATGAATATTTTGATGCGTTTTTTAAACAAATCCTTCATATTTTAAAAATAAAAGTGCAATTCTTCACGTCTCCAGAAAATTCTCTTTCTTTAAGAACCTCATTTATAAAGACAGGTTGCGTGTGAGAGCCACAAAAGGTATGTATCCTATTGAAATAATATGAGATTAACAAATGAAGAATAAACTACATTTTATATTGCATCCATTTTAATTGATATTGTTTACTACATGAATGCGATGTGTCACAGTCATTTCTCACGTAACTAATGAGAGTCGAAAATACACGGCTCGTTATTGCCACAGCAGTTCTCACAAAAAGTTTTAAATGCTTGTTTATGGTCATAAAAAATTTTGAAAGCAAAATATTGAGACCGAAATCGCTTAAAATCAGAGGTAAATGATATAGAACTTCAGTTTCGAAGTTTCTGGGCTGCTATGTGGCCAGTGGTGACAAAATCTGTTACGAAATGGTGTTTTGAAATTTACAATGCATTAAGTCTCAATCTCGCAATTTCGAAACAAAGAATATAAGCAACTATTTTCAGGGATCAATCTATAATAACATTTCAATGGATTTTAAATATTCATAAAGGGTTTTCAGCTCTCGTCAATATTTTGTAAGTGTGTTTGCAAATTAATGGCGTAGATTGTTCAAATAAGCTGATACCTTGCTTTTGAACCATGCTAGCACGAAAAAACTAATGTTTATTGTTGCTTTGTTTTAAGTTTGTTTTCAATTGTACTTCCTCGCCTACTTCATAATTGCATAATAAGGAGAAAGTAATTTAATTCTGCAGCGGAAAGTGGCACTCGAATTCTTGAGCCCAGATACCGGAAAAAATGATAAATCTTGTTCCTATAAGTAGTCAATTACGTGTTTTAACAGGTTATGGGTCTTTTTTTTACCGGAAATCTGGTTTATGGTAAAACGTCTGTCTGTCTACTGTCAGTTTCTCTGCCGGTTCGTTCGTCCGTGCTACTAATTTATAGCTTCAGATTCGCATAGTACCTCACCGGGCCGAATCGACAGCTGCTAAACAAATCTGAAGCAAACGAGCCGCAGCCTTTTCTTGTTTGGGGTCAGATACATCAAAGGACCAAAATAACAAGTATTTTCGGTACGTGCATGTACGAGTTTTAGGTAATCATTTGGTCTAATATCTTAATTGTTGTTGAGGAAATTACTAGTTATTACATGAAGCGCTAAGAATTATTAACTTTTTAAAATAACATGACATTTGAGTAAATTTGATATAATAGTATAATAATTTTTATAATAATAATAATAATAATAATAATAATAATAATAATAATAATAATTATTATTATTATTATTATTATTATTATTATTATTATATTATTATAAAAACGTTACGATGTAAGTGAAAACTCCATAACTTCATCGACTCCTCGTTGTTTTGTCAGAATCAATTCGTTGTTGGTTATAGTATTTCCATCTGTAGGCTTCATTCGATTCGACGACGAGCGTCTTTATATGATATAAAATATCCAATAATTATACTATACACATGCATAAAATAGTTGCTAATGACTTACGGTACACGTCGAGCTTCCAGGAGTCTTCCAAATCTGGGTCCGAGAGGAGAGGCGTCCCGGCCCTGCAGGTGAGCATCTTTCCCCCGTCCTCCATGGTCGGCACCAGGGTCAGGGTGCTGATGGTGCGGTTGCCATCGCCGTTTGTCTGCTAGCGGGATAGTTAGAATTAATAATAATAATAATAATAATAATAATAATAATAATAATAATAATAATAATAATAATAATAATAATAATAATAATAATAATAATAATAATAATTTTACATGAGCAACGATCAGTATACCATGACCGCAAGTACAAATAATCCCTGTTGTAAGCATTGCAAAAGGTTAATCAGAAATTATATTTCTGAATTTCGAAAGTTATTTGTCATTGAAAATTTGGGCGAATTTTTGAAAACCTGTTTTGCGATTCAGTGAGCAATTTTTACAGCCATAAATGCAAGGAATTGGTGTATATACGTAACAACAATGAAGTACTAATATCACCCAAATTTTTAAAGAGCCAAAATAATACGTGTAATAACAGCATGTAGTGCAGCATGAATACAATTCCTTGTCTTGAAGTAACTTAACATTGTTGAGGAAATTAAAAGTAATGTTAATAATAATAATAATAATAATAATAATAATAATAATAATAATAATAATAATAATAATAATAATCTAAAACAATAGTAGAGTATGCCAACTATTATTAAAGGTAACCCGAGTAAACAATGATACCACCTTAAAAATATGTAGCGTTTTGCCAAGTAGACGACACAAGGAGCACGGCCGACTGAGTAACCGAAATCGCTGAAGAGCACGCGCCAGCAATTTCGTATCGAATGGCAACGGATTCGAATCCCGTCTTCGGCATGAATGCTTGCCTATATGCTGTTAGACTGTGTGCCCAGTAGATAAGACCAAGCGCCCCACGTACGGGCGTACGGGCTGAGGCAACAGTACCACCCAGGTGTGGAGATCCCTTCCTTTAATACAAGAATAAGATGGACTCGCGAGCTACACTTACCCGATATTGCATTTTCAATGACAAAAAAGGTACTTGTGTGATTCTGAGTGCCTATCTAAAATTTATTGGGTAGTCACAATGAACTTGGCGAGATATGAATGGTGTAAATTACATCCAATTGTAACTTTGGATAATGAAACGACAATAAGAGAATTTGTAAAAAATATGGTAAATCAATTATATATTTTCACCAAACATATAATAATAATAATAATAATAATAATAATAATAATAATAATAATAATAATAATAATAATAATAATGGCAAATGTCCAGTTAGAACCAGGTTTGAAAAATTAAATATAAAACGCTACTTATCATTTTTCTTCATATGTCAGCATAGAAACTTAAGACAATCAAAATCTATACCATCTACAAGCGAATGTGAGCATATAAAACGTCAAAAATTATTGAAAATATGCCACCCTCGTAGTGTTCCCTTAATGAAAAAATACGGGTATAATTACGGGAAGAAAGGCAGGAAAATTAAAGTTAGGGTTCTGTTGAATGCTGCAAGCACGCCACGAGTGCTGAGGATTTTGCATACTCTGAAAAACCACGTAACTCGACTGTAATCAAATCCCTAATCCATAGAATGAATGATCTCAACAACCGATAGTACTTACACTTCGCTACTGTTTTCTTTTGCTGCGTTTTCTACGCTCGTAAACACGCCGAAGCTATTTTTATACATCTCTGCTTCACGAAAGGGGCAGAACACGACCCAAGCCAAATACATAGATGTGCACTACCAATCGTGTTTACGTAGGGAGATAGAAAGGAAGTGCCGACTTGTGTTCCACTTCTATATCCTCTCGAGTTTCCCCTCACGCCCGCTTTCCCGCCACTTTGAGCAGCACTTCCCTCCTCGGCGTCTTCACGCTGTTATGGTACCGGCGCAACACTCTTGCTTAATTCCAACGCCACTGTGGCAGCGACCTACACAGCTCGCAACGCCTTCTGCCGTCTCTTCGCGTACGTGTGTGTCTGTATGTGTGCGCGCGCATGCGTGCGTGTATGCAGGCCGTCTTTGTACCGCACTCCGCCGCCTACGCCAACCTCCGCGTCATTCACGCTTTGCGGCGGCGGCGGCGGGGGTGATGTTGGCGGGGAAGGAGGAGGAGGAGATAGGAGGGGGAGAAGGTGCAGGGAAGCAGAGTTGCTGTTCCCAGTAAACCGCTAATAACCACGCTGCTAATAACCGAGTAGGGAACATCTCAAGACGTCTCTTAGAAAGCAACGTCTCGGTGTTTTCCCAGAAACACGGCAAGTAGTTTCAGAAAGAAGTAATCACGGTAGTTAGTGGGGCTTGAATAGACATCTTCACCCACAAACCTTCACCAACTATTAAACTTCGTTTTGTTGTTGCCACTCACGCGAATAAAGTAAGGCAAGCACCAATCTTGCGTTTCATATTTGTTCCTTGCCTGTAAAATACACACACACACACACACACACACACACACACACACACACACACACACACACACACACACACACACACACACACAAGAAAGCCGAATTTCATTTCAAGCTTGCATTTTGCAAGTTATTGCGCATCTACACCGTAGCAATATTTAAAAAAAATAACATGTATACAGAAGTGTTATTATTACAAACGTCTGAAGCAATGCAACATAATTTAAATATTAAATTTTCCACACGTTCGATTCATAAATTGGAAGGTAATGCGATTAAGACACAAAATGCCCGTCAGCTTTAATTCTGCAAAAAGTGGAGATTGTCGGTCGGCTGCTAGAACCCCATTTAATGCAAATAGAGCGTAATAGGATCAGAGTCCCAAAGTGTTCTTTTTTGCTTCCGTTGCCTCCGATTGGGGAACAAGTTACCCTCGTCGGGGTCGAGCATCGATAACGAATCTGGGCCACGAAGCGAAAAGGCCACGTGCCAACCAAACTACCCTCCGTAGTTCTGCCGTCCGTTTGCGTCGTTTCACGAAGAGGTGAGTGCCTGGTGCCATTGTGCCCTTATGTAATCCTCTTATTCTACATGCGCTATTTCCAGTTTTTTTCGCATACAATTGGCCTTATCCTTTGTTCCTTGGTGAGTCAGGATATGTGTTCAAATCAACACTGCCCTCTGTAAATATGCGTACTCTTTGTCATTGTGGGGGTTTAATTAGTTCAGAGTGGGCATGTACACATCTAGTCCCTATGAAGTATTATCTTTCACAGAGCAATATTAGAGCAAAAATGGTCACTAGAAGTTCGTGCTCAGTGAATTTAAAAGGTCTTGAAAAGGTGCGATATTATCCATCATGGCGTGTTATTACTAACGATTGCCAGAGACGTACGCCTCTAGACTTTTGTGAATCGTCTGCATTTAATGTATTAATAATTAATATGCAAGATTATTGTTAAACTTAGGAATATATTCAAGATTTAATTGAAAATTACAACAAAAATAACAATAGTTCGAGAAAATGTATATGAAATAATTTAAAGGTCTAATATTGAGGGACACCGGAGTTTGCATAAAACACGAATACATTGCTTCAATATAAAAGATGTAGGACTGTTTTGATCTTTTGGTATTTTCGAAATCCAAGGCAATTTTATGAAATTAGAGCTATGCCATATTATGAACTAAAATTTGATCTTTTTAGCAAAAAAAAGGGATTTCTTTTAGAAAATCTTGATTACGATACTTTTTTTTTACACTTTTGCGACTTTCGAAATTTCAGACCTTTTTCTGGAAATCAGACCTCTGCTATTTTTATAAGATTATTACTCGATTGTATCAGAAAGTTTAAAGACAAAATTTGGAGTCTTTTTTTAAAAATATTGTTAAGTGTTCATGTAAAGTACCCACAAAAATCAAAATATATTTTTCACATTTGCAGGGTATTGATTTCGGCCAGATAGATCAAAGAATATAGATTTTTCAGAAAATATTCTGAAAGGATTACGCGCTAGCATTAACCACAGATGGACAGACGTCAACCAATTTTTCGGAATCATAGACTCACGGAAGTGAAGAAAACGTGGATTCTGACATCATTACGTATTTCAAAATAGTAGTTACTTAAGAAGGGCGCGAAACAGGTGATTTACGCAAGAGTGGAGTTTATCGTCCGAGAGTAGCGAGGAATGCGAAACGCAATGCGAAAATGCCAAATTGTGAAACGCAATGCCTCAAGTAAAATAATATAAATTAAATATCAAATAACTAGAAATACCTTACTTGTACAAAAGTAAATGAATTCCAGTGTAGTAACACTATTGTTTGTAAATAATAAACAAAGATGTTGTCAAGACAAAAGACAACTGCAAATCGTTACAGATGTTTCACACTTTGTGAAAAAATTAGCTGTTTCGCACACACAAAACATGCACGTGAAACCGCGTTTCGCGCACGGCGTGTTAAAAAGTAATTTCCTTTCATAAATGGACGAGAAAAGTGCACTTTTGTGGTATCTCGGCTCATATTATTTTATTTTTTATCAAAATATCGGCACTTTTTCCTGCATCAGTGCAAGATTTTTCCTATACTTCGTATTCAAGAAATTAAAATATTGTCAATTGCTTTTTTATTGTGTCGTAGACATATACGTTTCGTACTGCCATTTGCTCGAAAAAATTGCATTTTTTATGAGAATCACTCAAATCACCACTTTCGAATCTTTCGAATATTATTCCACTCTTTGAAAACGTTTGTCCGAAGAAAAGAAAAATAACAAGAGAAACATATTTCTTGAACGAATCCAAAATTTATCAAAATAAGAGAGGGATATCTTGGAATGTTTCCTTGCGGGTACAACTATCTTTTACTAGAATGTTCTGAATGAAAACCTATATCTTTCTCATATTGTTTTAATCGTGAACATCCAATTACACCACGCTGAATTGAACAAAATATTGTAGATACGAACTTAAATGTATCCCCGATTAAATGATAATGGTATTTGCAGAAGAGACAAAGTTCCACGCTGTTCGGTGATCTCGACCTAAAGCAAACAGTGGTCGAGATAGATCGACAGATGACTTCGACCTCGCGACTGGTGGAACGTTACCGTCCTCGCCACAGGAGATCCATGCTTGCCCTGGCCGACTGCTTCGTCGTGTCTGTGGCTAGGCAGTGATTGCAGGCTATTTACCATGGCGATCACGAAATGCAACCTGACCAACAGTTCGCTGATGAACGGCTTGTCAAAGCCAATGCTCGTCATGTTGCGGCACACACGACGATTCTCTCCTCACGCCAATGTACGACTATCTATTGGGATAGCTGACAGCAATTGGGTCAGACCAGGTCGTAATATTGCAGATCTCCAATGTCGGATGCGAGTGAAATTCATTAAGATCTTGGGATTTCCAATTATCTGTTAGTAATGCAATGTTTATTGCTGGAGGTTTTTCTGAAGTTGCCTTCAGACTAGTCAATTAATATTAATCATTCCAAAGCTTTAGATGAATTGCGAGATAGATAATTAAAGATATGGGCTACTGTCTTTATAATACCGTTGACCCACATTTTCAATTATTTGTTAAGAATCGAGATGTTTCGCACACTGTGAAAAACGTAAAGGTTAAACTATTTTTTTCAAGAAATGGGCCAAAACTGAAATTCATAAGTATCTCTTTTTATGATTGAAATTTATGAGTATCTTTTTTTCTAGTTTTCTTAAATTACTGGAAAAATATTTTCTGTCCGACTCTCAGGAGCATTCCTACCATGAAGAAATGCTGTTTTCATAAGTGACCCATGGTCCGCATATAACCATAGTAGAGCACAGTAACTATTCACGTCTGATGTTAACTAGACACCAATGAATACCCACGATTCCACTGTCGCATTTTGTACAATGTCACGCACAGTTGCCAACGTATATTCTGAAATTATCAATTTGTTTTATCATGGTCGGCTATTGTATTATGTTTATATTATGAGCCAATGTTTTTACTTGACTTCGGGAAAATAGAATAACCCCATGTAATTAACTCGCATTTATTTATAGAAAATATTGTAGTAAGATTTGTCAAGTATTTAAAATATAAAATGAGTCAAGTTTTAAAATTCTATTTTAAACGTTTCTTCCATTGTTGCAAATATTTTACAAACCAATAAATAAAATTTTAAACAAAAAATTTTATAATAATCATGAGTCAAATCATATATTAAAATATTAACAATTTTCTTAAAATATTCAATATTTTCTGTAATTTTCTCTTCTGCCAGCAATTTCATCAGTCCACACGTAGAAAAATCCCTAATTATTCTCTCTTGCATGAATTCAAAGTAAATTATGTACTGAGAGCATAATCCCAGAATGACTTATTTTGAAAACAAGAAATGAGAGTTCATTTCAGTTGAAAGAAACCAAGCCACCCGGTTTTTCGGCAGAAGTTTCATGACGGCATTTTCAGTCATTCTCTGTTTTGTTAGTTACTTCCAAGATGGAATTCAAATGCAAGTTAAGGGTTAATTGATTTTTTCAGAGCATTAACAACATTTCAGGACTAATGATCCATCAGTAATTCTTTTTTTTTCAAAATATCTTATTAGTTGGTTTCCTTCAACATAATGCGGTACAATTACTATTCATCGGATATTTGTGTAATACATTCAACATTAATTACCAGAGATAGATTTCTAGAACTAAAAAACCCGTCCCAAGGACGTTTATTTGAATGCCTTGAATGAAATGAAATGATTTGTTTGTGGAAAACGTTGAATCAATTGCCCTCACATGCTATTATTGAATTCATTTTGACGTAAATCACAAATAACACATTTGAAGGAATATACTTCCTTTAGAAATATTCCGCATAATAATGATAAAAGCAATAACTAACATTTCGCCTTTCTGCTTGTCCTGACCATGTTATGCAGCGAAATATTTTTCTCGGCAAAAACAATGTGACGTGTTTGTGCTCAGAGAATTACCTGGAATTGTTTGTGATATATTGTAATATTTTCCACATTTATACAGTTTTTGAAAACATTTTTCAATAGTCAGTGGTACGTCGTTACAACGCAATCGAGAACTCAGGAATTTGCAAATGAAAGTCTTCGTACACAGGAAAATCACCTTCGGTTGATTCAAAAGTTCAACCGCGGTAGTTAGTTTTTTGTTGTTTTTTTGTTATTTAAGGTCGCATCACATCTAGGCCATTAGCGACCTTTATTGGAGTTAACGTTATGGTAACTGTAAAGATGAAACGATGTGGTGATGATTAGGAGTAAAAGTACGAACAAAAATACAACCATGCCCGAGGCGGGACTCGAAACGGCGACCCATCGGTCAGAGATCACTTCGACATTACTGCCTTAGGGATCTCGGCCACTAGATCGGCCAACTGGGGCAATCGTTTGCTCTAAATCGGCTTAATACTATCTCTATGGTCGGCCTTCATAGCTGAGGTCGCTAAGGCTCAAAGGCCGAGGCCGACTCGAAGGATTGCGGGTTTGAATCACGCCCAGGGCATGGATGTTTGTGGGAGTTCATGTTGTCATGTGTGTTCCTCTTACAGTTACCTCAGTGTTACAAATCACAGTGGTCGTCGCTATAAGACTAAGCAGATAAAAGGCGACCTTACATAAAAAAGTAAAATGAAAATATTTTATTTGTATATAAAATAACGATAAATAAACAATAATTACATGTAATTAATAATAAAATTTAATAAATTAACAATCTCTATTAATGAAAAAATATTTAAGAGATATCATACAGGACAATATAATGATTATTACAGAATTATTTTTGAACATTGGCACATTTAGAACTCGTTTTTTTAAAAAATATTAACTATAAGAAAGCTAGTAATAGTCTATTTTCAAGAGAAAAAAACCTAAATTTTCCTATTTTATTAGTCATTAAATCCTGTGTATATGATTAAAAATACATAATATACTTTCTAAAAATATATAATAAAAACATATTTCTGTTAGATTCGGATTAGTCCGAATTTTATCTGCAAGCGGTGTTCCCAGTCCTTGGCCCTGTTTTCAATTATTTTCCACGCCTGGGGACATGTATTCCTATCGCCTTATGTAACATGTATTCCTATGAGACATGTATTCCTATCGCCTTACGTAACGTTTTTTGGCTTGCTTAAGATTTTTCTCACGGCACACATTTATAGAAACCGAGATACTGTATTAGAAAGTTATAGCTTCATTTTTGCCCTGGCAGGGAAACGAACCCACCCAGAAAGCTAGCCGGCTGTCAATGAGCCGCCTTAGAGGTTGGCGTAATAATGATAATTAGTAGTATGTAACTACTCAATTCAATTGGCAAACTGACATGAAACTCATCGCTTAACTCTCGAGGTTCCTACGAATAAAGAAGCTTGTCTTTTGGGGGTTCCGAGCTCGCAGATTCTTCGCGAACCCTACCAACTCCAGACGGAAAGCGAGCGGCTGCTCCTCTACTTCCCGTTCGTCCTTCAGAGCCAACACACTGGATGCCTGTCCCATGTCTGTCCGGGCACTCCGCGCCCCCGACCACGCCCACCCAGACGTAAGTCGCCCGCGTCGCCGCCGCCGCCGCTGCCGCCCACGCCTCTGAAGTCGGACTAGCGGTGGCTACACGAGGATTATGGAAATAAGAGTGTGCACGCCCGACCACAGCGTTCCAATAAAAATGAAAAAGACCGCCGGCTTGTGATGAGTTTCCGGCGAGATAGATATGAAGAACAGAGAAGAAATTTGAATAACAAGTTCTAATATTGAGCCTGCAGATGCTCGAAGATAAGAACGCGTTGCGGAGGGGGCGCGGGACGACGAAGAGCGACGCCGGGACGGGGAGCGTGGAATGGGTGGAGAACGGTGGAAGTCGGCGAAGGAAGTGATTGGGGGAGGGGGCGGAGAGGAGGGGGCGGGCAGGAGAGGGTGGGCGGGAGGGGGCGGACGGGAGGGGTGGATGGGAGGGGGCAGGTGAGAGCTGAGCGGGGATGGGAGGAGGATGCGAGGGGCAGAGAATAGGGGTGGGAAGGGGACGATGAAATAGGCGGAGGGCTGGGGACGGAGGGATGGGCGGATAGATCGGGTAAGAAGAAGGGGAGAACGGGGAGGGGAAGAGGTGGAGTATAATGGGAGGGCAGGGAAGGGTGAGAGAGTCGACAAAGGAGGAAGCGGGGAGTGGGCAAAGAAAGGATCGGGGGAATAGGCGAGGGAGGAAGCGGCGGAGGTTGGCAAGAGTGAAGCGGGGGGGTCCGGGCGGGAGAGGAATTGGGCGAGCGGGCAACGAAAGGGCGGGGAGGGACGGATGGAGGGGCAGGGGGAGGGATGGGGGAGAGGACTGGACGAGTAGGAGGGGATGAGGCGAAGGGCGGGGAATGTGCGTGGGAGGGGACAGGGAAGCAAACGTGGAGTGGGTGAAGAGGGAGCGGAGGGAGAGGGCGGAGGGAAGCGGAGGACGGCGCGCGCGCTGCATCCTCGAGCATCCTCCGTCGGAGAAGTATGGGGGGGGGGTGCGTCGCGGCGCCCTCGACGTTCGCCGTCCGATGGCCACGGGCGTCGGAAAACCTCGGCTTGCGGGACGCAGCCGTTCCCTCGCCCCCCCCCCTCACGTTGACTTCGGAAGAGCACGAGAGCGCCGAGCGCCAAGACGGCAGCCGAGCTGGAAGAAGGCGCGGGTTCGCCGGAATGAGGGAGAGTGACGGAGGGCGGTCGACAAGATTCGGAAACAAACTTCGTTCCGAATACAACCATCCTCCCGCAAAATGGTAATTTATGAGATGTGACTTTTCCCGGGCTTTAATTATACTTAAAATAATGACCCAAAATCTGGGATAAATTGGGAAATGTAGGCGTATTATAAATCCAGTCCTCTGAGGATGGAAAACCGCAGTATTTTTAACAATCTTGAAAGCAAGGAGTTCCAGAAAAAGTTTGTTGACAGACAATTATATACACATTTCTTAATTTCGTGAGTCTCGTCATTATTTGCTATAGTATCGGGTACATATTCTTCCTATCGTCAAGCTAAAGATTTAAAGAGTATATGACATTAAAGCATTAAAAGCATAAACATTAAAAATGTTATAAGTGTATAATATGTAAAATGTTATAACTGTGTTGATAGATTAATTCAGCTCTCCGAATTTGGTAAGTGCTGAATTGTACATAGTAATTTTAGATCACAATATACTCGTAGATGGGCACTGAAAGCATTTCTCTTGTTTATAAAATTTTTACTTCTAACGTTCTTCTTATAACTCTTCTCTGAGGTACTGCGTACTTTTTGCCTCTCACACGACTCTTCCCTAGTAGTACCATCACTACTCGAGGGCTTTGTAATAGACAGCACATTACACTCCTATTCATGACTACAATAACATGCATTTATTACGATGTGAATTCTGTACACACTGTAACTGTTTGGCTCACCTGAACTCACATTGTGTCATAAGACTTTTTATTGTTCTATTTTAACGTCGAAAATCAGTTAAAACAGTATTTACTTTATGGAGAGAAGTGCACTGTTGTTGAATACCACAAAAAGTAGATAAAGAGACATTTAACCATGTGGGAAGTTGAGAAAAACGAGTTGGGATGTTTGGCAACTAAATTTTGACATACAATCGTACTCAAAATACGTAATACCATTTACATTATTGTGTACTTCACTTTGTTTTCTTCAGAATAATTTAACTACAACATTTCAGTCTTGTACCCATTTGGTATGTTATGTCTTCATGTCTCTAAATTGTTAACAAAATTACGTTCCCCATATTTCCTTCTCATATATTGGTTTTAGCTCAAACTGGGAAAATAATTGCCTTTGCTGTAAAGTGATAAAGAAACTAATAATATAATTAATATTCAATTGTGGTTCTGATATAGCATGACTGAAACCACTTTCTCGGAGTGGAATAGAGGTACGATATGCATGATGACATTAAATTTATGTTTACTTGCATTATAAATGGGCACTCAAAGCATAGCGTTGTTTACGACATCCTGCAAGTAGGAAATGGGTGGATATAACCCTTGATTACGACGAAGAGTAGGATCAATATATTCAATGAAGATAGTCAATTCGTGATACTCGTCCATTAGTTTGGAATTTACAAGTTATTTTAAACATTTTATAAATTTGATAAATAATACTCAGAAGATAGTCAATTCGTGATACTCGTCCATTAGTTTGGAATTTACAAGTTATTTTAAACATTTTATAAATTTGATAAATAATACTCATAAAAAGTTCAGTGATTTTTAGAAGTACGACATTTGCCTAAACAAAATAAATAAAAAATTCCCTAAAATATTTAAGCTTTTCTTAAATTTTTATTATATTTGTTAAATTCTATGAGGTACATAGTTTCAGCTCAACGGGACATATTCTTTTTACTGCTAAAATGTGAACAACACTCCTCCATATTCCGCCGAGCCGGGAACGGTGACCATATCTTCCTATCCACACAGCCGACTTGGTAACGGTGAGGAGAATGAAAAGAGCATTTATGGAACAGGGAGCCGTCAGATTTCGCTCAAATACGTAAAGTTGTGCGCGTACCAGGGTGGATGTACGGACGGCAACGAGAACGAACGGGCGGGCGCTGGGCCCCAGTGATAGACAGAAGGAGTGACGCGACCTCCGCACTCGCATCCTTCGTTTGTTCGGCGATCAACGAGCGCATTAAAAACCTGACAGAGACAAGCTTCATCGCCGCGCCAGTGTCGAACGACACGCCGCGTTTGCGTTGCCAGTCAGCCTGTGACGAGCTGCGCCCGAAAATCTGGACCGTCGCGTCGCAGGTCTTCCGGAGAGGGACGTCTCTCCGGAATGCGGAAGAAGATACGAGTGCGAAAAAGAGAGGAACGAGAATAAAATCAGGTGCGTAAGGGAATATAGTGCGAGTTTGTAACTCAACCTACGCAGTTTCCAAGTGTATCCCAACGGGGGAAGATCACCGCGACCTCCCGAGGAACATATGCACTACACTTACAGGACTAATGACCTTAGCAGTTCATGCGTTCGGAATCACTAATTAATCAATCCAAGCGTATAAAATACTACGGATATTCGTGCCGTACGTGTAGTACTTGTATACCAAGAGGTGACAGTGTCCTTCCCTAGGTAGAACGTGAGATCCGGCGGCGACCTACTCGTCGACTTGTGGGGTTTCCGCTTGGTCGTATCTCCCCCTGCGGAGCACCGCATAGCCAAGACAAGTTCAAAACTACCGACAGGTTTCCCAACATGGATGCTGGTGTGATGTATGTGTGGTTATGTGGAGGAGGGAGAAAACACGCAGGAGGAAGGGAAGTTGGTGCGTGGTTCCTGGCTCGTTTGTGAGGGTGCTGGTCCTGCATTCACAGAGTATTGAGTGGAAAAAAACACGGAAATTACCCATCCGAGCAGCCGCTCGCTAGCTCTCCTGACAGTGGTTGAATTAGACCCAGCTATGTAGCAAGATTCGAAAATTCGCCACCGTTGGGACTCGAACTCTGTAACCTCTCAGTCAACAATGCTGCAAAAACAACGGCTGAAGCTTCTTAAATTAGGTCGTAGGTTCAAGTCGCTACAGTAGCTGATATTCGATTCCACTGAAGTAGCTGGATGGAATAATGCCACAGCCTGGCTGAGAATTCTAGAGGTGGAGTGTTTCATAGGTCAATTTCGCTGCATCTTGTTTGCAAGATGCTTGTTTGCAGCGCTGCATCTTGTTTGCAATTTCACGCTTATGCCGAAAAAGTACCTTACACAACGAGCCATAAACATCAAGAAATTATTCCTACCCAATTTTCTTCTGTACTTCTTTTCTTAGGATCGGACGATGGTATCCTCCATGGCCATACAGCCTATTCGCCGCGATCTGGAAAGCATTAGGGAAAGAAAAGTGGAAAACAAGTATGTGAAGAAAAAGGAAGTGTGGAATGCGACCAATAAGAAACAGGAATGGAGGAATAAAATATGTGAGAGAGAAAACAATGGGAAAAATTGAACGTAGAAGAACGGCATGTAAGGGGGAAACGGAGAATTAGATGGCTCTACATTCAGTGGCAAGGGGCTCCTGATAGGGTTTTAAGATCGTAAACGTATACTGGGGAAGTAAACCTTATTGACCAATTCTCAGAAATTAACTTTTTTTAAGAAAATGGTAACACTATCACAAAAGTTTGCTTTCATTGTATTCGTCCACGCATTAGTGATTTATTGAAAAGTAGATTCGCGGGTCTAAGCACATAAAATGAAGAGAAAACGAAAGTAATTAAAAACGTGGAGAGAATCGAATAGAAGGTACAGAATGTGGAGTAAAAATGTAGATATATAGATACACAGAAATATGTCTTGCATGGACGACGCAACCGAAAGATAAGAGGATAATATAAAGCAGAAAAGAAAAACAAATAAAAAATGTAACAGCAACAGTTACGATCAGGAGAGACAGTTAACTAAGAAGAAAAATGTCCAGAGTACTTTCGCAAATGGAAATAAATTTGAAAAGGGAGACTTAACAGAACAATATTCAAAATAAAGCAAGTGCTGCGAAAGGAAAAGGTGAGAGGAGAAAAGAGCGTCACCAAGGAAATAAGACCACAACGAAAGAAATGAAAACGCATCATTTACACAGGAGAGACATAAATAAAAAATATGGCGAACAATGAAGTATTAAAAAAGAGTAAGAGTCGGGTGTCGAACACGAAAAAGAATGAGAAGGAAAATTGACGTGATTGGGTGGCGACAATGGAAAGAGAATCAAGGAATACGGATTGAAGGAGTAAAAGCTACCTAGAAGTATGAAGGGCCGGCGCAACAGAAAGATAAGAGGAGAATATACAGCAGAAAAGAAAAAAAAAAAACAAAAAAAACGAATAAATATGTAACGGCAAAAGGTACGATCAAGAGAGATCTAGGAAGAAAAAAATGTTCAGAGCACTATCACAAATCGTCACAAATTTAAAAGGAGTAGTTAAAGAAAAGTAGACAAAATAAAGCATGTGTTGAGAAAGGGAAATAATGGAGGAGAAAACAGAATCAGAAACGAATTAAGGACACAACGAAAGAAATGAAATGAAATGAAAACGCGTGAGAAAGACAGAGAGGGAGAGAGATGAGGCAAACAATGAGGTATTGAAGAAGAGCAACCGAGTCGGGCGTTGGGCACGCAAAAAAAGAGAGAGAGAGAGAGAGAGACCGATATAGAAAGACAGAAAGCAAAAAGAGCAAATTGACGCGATTGACGGCAATGGAAAGGGCTTCGAGCTGCGCGGCTATGGGCGTGCAATGCGCGGCTGGGAGAGCTCAGAGGCACCGCTCGTCACCGCCCCCCGACCCACCCGGACGTCCGCCATCCACGCCAGCGATATTACTTTATCGATTTTCAAACTTTTGTATTTTCTACATAGAAAAAACTATATATCTTTATTCCGTTGAGAACCGGATTATAAACGCCGTGATGCCCCGGCGCGGGGTATTCACCAGGCTGCCGACGCCGGTGCCGGGCGGTCGGCGTGGAAGCGAGAGGGAGCGAGGGAGATTGGGGTGGGATTTAGCAGGGCTGTTTCGGGTCAAGTTTCGGGGACGTTCCTTCATGACAGATTATAGAGTTTGCCGACGCATCCATTAAGAAGAATCGATATTCAAATATGAAATATACTCTATTGCTTTATACTAAGTGATAATTTATTTGGTTTAGGTTGCCAGAAACGTCACTTCAAAAGATCTATGAATAGAATGTATTGATATTTATCGTTACGTAACCGCTGACAAGTACAATAATAAACATCAGTGAATACAAAAAAATCAATTTACGTTATCAATTAAAATAAATTGATGAACGGCATCCATTAGCATGAAATATAAATAACAATAATAAAACAAATGCAAATGTAATTTTATACTTTGGCGTGCGTAATTGTATGAACTCTTTAAATAAGTATAAAATTATTTTTCCTTGACAACTAAACATTTTCTTAATGCTATTTTTTTTGTTCGCAAAGAGTAATTTCTCTGATCAAGCATCAGTGTCAATAAGAATAACACTGTATTAAAGTTTAGGGAAGTCTTTGCACACCCTTCTAATGGGTTTAATATCAATTAATTTTAATTTCAATTAAAAACACAAAAATATTTCTCAAGAGTTGCTTTATTGAATTTTAATTTAATAGTGGCACATTTGTGATTCGGCCACAACTCCGGGAGGAATGCGTACTTTTATGAATATTTTTGATGTCACGTTCATAATTTGTTGCCAAGAATCTTATAAATTTAGCTCCTTATATACAAAACTGAAATACTATTTATATTTTATTAGGCTTTTAAAGAGAACGTAGTGACCAAATCTATTAAAATGGAAAGTGAAAAGGATTCAACTCCAACATTCTGGTTGTTCTAATTTGATCTTTCACGACTCAGTAAATATTAAAATAACATTAACTAATGGTTTTAAAGTTTTTAAACAAATGTTAAATGACATATTTTTCATCACAAAATCATTAGTGTACGTATATATTAATAGCATACATCCTATACTAAAATTATCTGAAACTATTACGACATTCCAAATGCAAAATTCTGTTACATGTTTGTTATGATTTTTTACTCGCGATATTGTATGTGGTTAAGGAGAAATATATTCTAAGAATTTGAGACGCAGAGACTTCAAATTCGATTGGCTGAACATTTCAACCATTGAAAAATGTTTCATCGGAATGAATATAGACTTCCAAAAACTATTTAAAAAGATTGTAAACTATAAAATTACTTCCATTTGGTTGCTAAGAATCTAATTTATCACATAATTTAAAATATTAATTTATTAACGAGTTGTTATTAACAATATTCACAAGAATAGGCCTTCTTCCTGTGATTTGGCTCCAATCACATTATTATTATTATTATTATTATTATTATTATTATTATTATTATTATTATTATTATTATTATTATTAATATTATGCACACAACGAGCTCCAATAATGAGATCAGCCAATTCCGTGAGCGTTGACACGGTTGTATGATTCTACAAAAGAATATACAATAAAGTTTGACATAATTCTCAGGTAACTAACAACTACTCATAATTTAGAAATAACTTCTCATTCAAAAGAGATAACAATCACAAATTCATATACTACAACATATATAACAATCACATATTCATATACTCTGTAGTGTAGTATCGCTTTACTGATCTGGTGTTTCCTATTGTGATGATATCTCCAATGTCTTTTTAAACAAGAAATGTGTCATTTTTCAAATCGTTTAATTAAACAAATATTTAATTATTGGTTGGTTTGGAGCGTGCTCTGGGTTAAAAGTATTTTGTAATATTTGAGAGGGATATTTACATGTGAACACGGAAAGGTATATTTTTCTAGCTCTTCAAATTCTGATCAGAATTAATAATAATTTTAGGAAATAATATAAATTTCAAGTAGAGTTTTTATCTACTCTAAATGAAAAACGTGTGATTGCTTTATTTCCACATTGCCAGTGTGACAAAATAAAATTATGTTTGAATTAAAAATGTATCATTAGAGCAGCTTTTATATGAACAAGATACTTGGATGTACGGTCACGTGCAAAAAGATGTGATCAATACATGAAAATTTTAAAATAGAAATATTCATTTATTGCTCCATATGCTTTTAATGAAATGCATTGGGCATATTTTAGAACTTTCTGAAATTTTAAGGCTTGGGCGTTTTCTATACAAAATATTTACGTGAAATAATGAAGGTATTCAAATTATTTGTGACCAAAGAAATTTGATTAATTATTTCGTCCGGCGTTCGTCGTTTCGTCGAGCGTTCCATAGCACGTCTTACACAGTTTTTAACTGTTATTGACGTAAATAATTAAAATAAATTCACACAAACGTATATTTCCTGAATAGTTAATCATGTAAATGTCGTCTTTCATTTGAAATCTTATGCTTAATAAAACACACCAGTACAAAACATCCTCACATCATAATCAATAATCCAAAATTCAGAATACAATTTAATATATTTTATAGTGCATCTAGCTTCTAATGAAAAAATCTCATAGTAATTGTCAGATTAACATAATCCTTAATTTATAAATTAAAAGAGATTTACCATCTGTTGCTATTGTTCTTTCGGATATTGGGTGACCATTGAGTTTAATTTCAGTCTTGTAAAACTGGTGTAATTAACTTTCAGAACGTAGGGCAAATTTTGAATATACCTGTATTATTTAAGGAGCAGGAATTTCAATATCATCATTACTCTATCATTATTTATTTAGAGAGGAATAATTTAAGACACTGTCTTTGTCTGTACGAAGACCATGAACCAAGATGATGAAATCAAGACTTAAAAGTATAATTCCGTTTTTGGACCTGGTCCACGTTATCTCTGAACGCTTCAAATGCGTTCCAGTATTGAATTGGAGCAGCCATACGTCCGCCGCCACTGCTTTTTATTTCGTGTTGGCGATCGGCAGCGGTGCGAACCGATAGAGCAATCCGCGTTGGAACTGGGCAGCCAAAAACGTGCACGAAAACCCCTGGAACAAGAACAGCGGCGGAGATAGCACCGATGCTAATTTTATTTCAATCGTATTTTGCACTGCTGAGGTAAATTCATCACAAATACGCTATAAGCCGAAACGATTTCTACAATGAACGCTCCTAGATTTTGAATGCAACGGTGATAGGTTTCCGACACTAATTACAGAGCTAGGTGAAATTACAAAGTCTGGATGAGAATTCTTGCGAGCCGCTGCCATGATCGGTAGTTATCCGTGGTTTCTCCGATCAATAAACATCACATACAGAAAATTGTCTGTCGTTCACTTCAATACAGTATCATTCATAGATTTGGCCACAATATTTTGACAGACAGCTTTATGCAAAACATCCAATTTTTAATTTATATACATATATACAATGAACATAAAGAGATTTTTTAGGAAATTTCGGAGCGACGTTTCGGGGAACTCATTTTTCCTCATCCTCAGGCTAGACTCTGTAATTATATCATAATTTTTCTCCGTTACACAGTCTAGCCTGAGGATGGGGAAAAAAGAGTTCACCGAAACGTCGCTCCAAAATTTCCTAAAAAAACTTTATGTTCATTGTATATATGTATATAAATTAAAAATTGGATGTTCTCCGATCAATACCAGGCGAATGCCGAAACAGAACTCTAAGAAACGGGCCACGGATTGCGCGCCATTTTTCCTTCCTAATCTTTCTCCTCGACCTTTTGCTTACCCTTACATGCGCTTCACTACAAACAGGACTTCACAATATGTCGGGAGACAAATCAGTGGCACAGAGCTTGCCTCGGCTCGGGCGGTACTCCGTTAAGAGAGATACCGGGAGACGGAAAACTCTCGCTATTCGACGTCTTATCAAAGTTTACAGATGCTATAAAAATGTTAAATTCGTAGAAACGGAGGTGGGGGTGAAGTCTGGAGGAGATCTACACGACGTATGATTGTCAAACTTGGGACTGCCCTTTGGCAAAGAGGTAATCTCCATAGTGGAACATGACGGAAAGGGTTTTCTCTTTCCAAATTATCATGAACTTCCAGTTTAATATTACGTGAAGTGAACCACTTTTCTAAGATTTTCTTTAAATTTACTTATAAATTGGGTAAATTAAGTGCAATAGGTTGTGTTCAATGGTACAAGGCCATCATGCTTTAAACACCTTCACAGATTTTGTTTTTTCTTTCAAAAATGGAAACTGTGTGGTACGTCATTAATACAAAGGAAATGGTTCGTTGCGTACTACGCTTTTTATATAATTATATAATTTGAAAATATTAAAATAAATTAAAAATAAATTTGAAATATTAAAAAATGTACAACTCTTGCTCCCACCTAAATGTTTTTACCATGTCTACTATGTGTGTGAAGTTGAAAGTGACCTAGTGGGCGTATACGACTTCATCTCCTTTTTTGAATTCTTACAACTGACTTTTGAAATAACTCTCCTACCCCTCAAAATTCACCAACGTTCACTGAGCGTTTAATTTCTCTCGTCGCATGAGAGCTTTACCAACTCTTATCGGTCCAAAGCCGAAGTAAAAACCGATGGTCCTTCGGTCATGAGCAATCCCGGCTAGTTTTCCTCTGTCATTACGCAGTAGCGTGCTACGCCGGTGCCCTAAAAATCAGATCTTCAAAAACTTGCTCTAGTATCGAAGCGGGTCAGCGATGCAAGCGCAGCCGATTCCTATTTCGTCCGGATGGCCTCCGGCACAGCGGTGCGCATCCGCACGGCTGCCCAGACCAACCGACCGCATTAGGAACGGGCAGCTAAAAATTGGCACTGCAACTGGCCCGCACGTGCACCAGTTAACCTCTACAACATGGAGACACACTTCGCTGGCAGCATAAGCTACAGCTACAAAAGTTGGGCTACGCAGTCGCTCCTCACTCCCGGGGAGTGAATCGCGTTGAAACCAAGCCGGGTATATATGGTTCTGTTGATTACGCTGATTCTGCGTCCTGCCTCCGCATATCTTCGACGAGTGAACATTTTGGAGGGAGTAATTATGTTTTCCGGACGCGTGAATTTCTTAGATCATTAGTCGCGAAAGTGACTGTGTTGTTTATGGTAATATCGCCTGTGGTCATTGACGAGTGAAAATTTTGGAGGGAACACTCAGAGATTTTGAACACGTCAACTACTAATCGCGCACTTTTTCTTGATACTCCACAGCGGGGGTGCGGGGAGAGGCGGGTTCTCTCTACGTCACGGCAGTGCAGAGCTGTCAACTTTATTGACAGAAAACTCAGCGTAATAACGTCTTGGACTAGATAGCTATGAGAAATTACGGAAGATTTTTTTAAATTTTGAAGAAATAATTAATAGTTATAGAAATAATTGAGTAACAAGAAGGAATATGGTACGCACAGGTCGATAGAAAGAAAGACCGAAAACTAGGAAGTCCGCATTGGAAAGGAAGGAGGTGGGCAGCACTGCAAACTGAGCCGTGACGTTCCGAGTGGAGCTCATATTTTCTACCGGGCCGTGCTATGCCGGGCTGAGCGAGAACTTAGGAGCTCGAGGATCAAGAAAAAGTGCGAGCATAGTACTTAGGTCGCGTGTTATACAATGGTTCTGTTCATTATGCTATGCCTGCGTATAGGATCTGTACATCTTCGACGAATGAAAATTTGGTAGTGAGTATTTACAGTTTCCGGACGCGCCAACTTCTTAGGCGAGCGTTTGCCAACTGGAGAAAAAATGAAGAAAAGAGCCGCCTTCCCTCCGCGAGCAAGCGCTCAGAGAAGCAGTGCGAGAAAGAGTGGTGGGAGAGAGGGGGACATGGTGGTCGCCGGTGACGAAAACCTTGACAGTGGGTTTGATTGATTGATTGATTGATAGATAGTGATTCCGGGCGCATCAACTAAAATGGTCATTAGTGTGGTGGTGTACTGGAGTGGTGTCATGTGTGGTAGTGTAGTGCATGTTAGTGTGTGTGTGTGTGTGTGTGTGTGTGTGTGTGTGAGGGGTGAGGATAGGACATGGAAGATGATGGAAAGATCGCGCGCGGTAAGCGACCCGTTTGTTAGGGTACTGCTCCGGCATTCGCCTGGTGTTGATCAGAGAAACCACGGAAAACTATCGATCAGGGCAGCCGCCTTTTAGAATTCTCCTTCAGACAGCAAGTAAATTCGACCTAGCTAAAAAACCAGTGCCGAAAATCCTTCCGCCGTCGGAACTCGAACCTAGGTCCTCCCGGTAGGAGGCGCTGCAATAACATCAGTTGATGCACTGAGCCACCGCTCCCACTATTGACAGTGGAACTTTGCCGCTTTTTCATGGGACATGAGTGGGACACCATCTACACCCGTTAATTTTCTTTCGGTTAGGCAAGAAAGGTTTCGTTTTGTGGATTCTGGAACAATGGCGAAGTGTTGAGTGTGTTCAAAAGAACTGCAGTATGTTAAAATCAGGGACCGAATACCGAAATAATAGCGGTAAAGGTATTTATACCGGCATAGAAATACCTTTACCTCTATTATACCTTTATTCAAAATACCTTTAAAAATACCAGTATAGGACGTCAAATACCGGTATTTTTAGAGGTATTTCACCTTTATCCGACGTCTATACCGGTAAAATACCTCTATTTAAAGGTATTTTACTGGTATTCTCTCATCAAAATACCGGTATTTTCATAGGAAAATACCGGTATTTCAGTAGAATCATACAGGTATTTGGGGGAAATTCATTGTGATTTTTTTCCGCTGAGATGGCTCAGAGGAAACAACTATTTACACGGCAGAGTTTCTGACCGGGAGGTCCTAGGGTTCGAGTCCCGAGGGTGACGGATTTTCGACACACATTCTAGCTAGGTCGAGTTCTGCCGTTGACTGGGAAGTCGAGTTCTGTCGTCAGACGGAGGGACCAGCCAGCGGTCTTTCGCAGACATCAACACGAGCTCGTTTGCTGACCTTGGACCTCACGTCCGGGCGCAGAGCTTGGCGACACGTGATACAGTGTTGAAAATTTATTGGAGTTCGAGCCCAGCTCTCGTAGAGGCAACACCTCTCCGAGCGCTCCGCACTTCTTATCGCGTTTAGTAGTTGCAGTCTGTGCTATAGTTCCAGCTTATCAGTAATAACCTCGAACGCACACAGTGATAAGCCCCACAAGTTCTGGGCGGCCCACGGCCAAAAATGCTGCATTGCAGCATACAATGGCCAATTATTTAACTGTAAGTGTGAACATTTCTGTGTACTGTTTAGTGTAATTTGCGTCGATTGTGTGAAAGCGATCCATCTTTTGTGATGGAAAATGCCCGTGCTCACGAAGTGAACTTAACAGAAACCGGCTCTCTGGTATCGCAAGCCCTCCATGAAACAATTTCGCGCGATATGGATGTTGAAGAACGCATCCAGCTCCAGCAAATGCAGCAACAATACCTTCTGCAACAGCAATTACCACAACAGCAACAAAATGGATTTACGCCCTTACCCCCGCCTTCTCAGCCATCGCAACAACTTCCACAACCTGCAACCAAAGATGTAAGCAACAATGAACCTAATAACTCCAGCTCTACAAACGACCAACAGATACATCACCAACAACAGCTATATCTACAATTACAACAACAGCATCAACAACTCATACTCCAATATCAACAATTGCAACAAACTACAAATGCAGTAATGTCTCCTCTGCAACTCCAACGACAACAACCTGCAACTCAACCAGCAACTCCTGCTGCTTACAACGGTCAGCAACCGAATGAAACCTCAACAAATAATGTAAGTACTAGTGCCAATCCACCCAAAAACGCCGATGATCCCAGAAAGCGTAAAAGACACCATAGTGACAGTGAAACCCCACATTATAATGTGCCAACTAATAATCGTTACGAAATACTGTCTCACGAAGAACAAACTAATAGTGCAAACCCTAGCTGTAGTGTAAATCAACCATCAACCACTAAAATTCCACCCATAATAGTTCACAATGTCGACAATTACAGTCGTCTAATCAACGACATAAAAAGTGTGACAAATGGTACTTTCAATACCAAAACTGAAAATAACAATATTAAAATCATGTTCCATGATATTAGTGACTTCCGCAACTTTAGACAATTTTGCGACAGTGAAAACATCCAGTATCACACGTACAGAGATCCGACTATTAAAATGTTGTCAGTAATTATTAAAGATGTGCCAATCAATTTATCAGAAAAAGACATTAGTGAGGAACTGATCTTTAAAAATTACCCTGTTAAAAAATGCTCAAGATTATATAGAAAAGATAAGACTCCCATGCCCATAGTAGCAATAGACTTAATAGATGATGAAATAGGTAGAACAATCTTAAACCTCAAAGACTTATTCTATTGCAAAATCAGAGTAAACATAAGAAATAATACCATAGGACCCATACAATGTAAAAAGTGTCAAAATTATGGCCACACACAAGCTAACTGTGGGCTAAGTCCAAGATGTGTGAGATGTTTAGGAAAACACCATTACTCTGAATGCAAACTCCCTAAACAAGGAACACTGCCCACCTGTGTTAACTGTTTACAACACCACACATCTAACTATAAAGGATGTCCAATATATAAAGAATTATCTGCTAAACTAACCAAAACTTCCTCCCGCAATTTTCATAATTCTAATAAAACACCTCAGTCTCAAAACCTCTCTCATCATCACTCTCCCCCCACTCATTCATCTCCCACAAGTAGTAACAACATCCAATTAAATAATAATCACTTCCCATCACTACCAAGCAGGCCCAACATTCCCAACTTCAGTGCAGCAAATCCTACATCAAATCAGTGGTCCAGAAACAACAATATAATCAATAATAATAACAATAGTACTACTAATATTGAAATTCTTATCACTAATATTATAACACAGGTGGTAACCCAAGTTCTCACATCTCTTATGCCACATTTACAATCTCTTGTTCTCTCCTCAAGTCAATAT